>JZLH01S0144946.1:33480-47337 GCA_001188425.1 Eucidaris tribuloides | reverse complement strand
GGTGCAGCACTGTCCCAATGTGACAGCGCTGTGCATGACTTTACATCTCCTTCCGTACTGCACGCCATGAATGAACGCGCGCTCGCAACTGGCCTGTGCTTCGCTTGCGCATGCGCTGAACGTGAATTTGCGAAGCTGCCATTTTGAAATCGCTCTACGCATGGGACTACGCGTGTATCAAATGTGCGAGTCAAGTGGGGTGATCAAGAAATCTATGAAGCATTGTAAGAACACAGAAAAACTTATAAGACTTACACATCTATGACAAAGAAACCACACCCTTTTCATGAAATAATCCAATTTTCCTAAGTCCTAAAAAAAAATTGTTATGTTGCTTTCCAGTGACCGACCATAAAATGCGAAAAATCAGGGTCGCAATTTTTTTTTTAAGCAGACCGAAAATATACAAACTCACCATTTTCGGGAGAAAATGTCAGATTTGAGCAAAGAATTTACCAAAATTTCTATTCATTAACTTAAAACAGCACTTTTATATGCATTTTGCCCATTTAAAAGACCCATATCGGGGAACTCAACTCTTGCACAGTTTCGTCCTATATATACTCGCACAATACACTCCGTTAGGGAGGTTCACAAAAAAATTTACCTCTCTTAAAAATTATCTAAGTGCCATAATAATGAAGTTCAATATTGCAATTATCATATCCATTAATAAAATATTCACAAATGCTCAGGAATTCCCAGAGAAATGAGTGAAAATCTCATGTTCAATGTCCCAAGTTTTGTGTGTACAAAATTGTCACCCAAACAACCATGCACTGCACTAATAGACTTCTACATGTAGAGTCTAGAGTCCACATGTAGTCTATGCCTTGAAATTACCTGATATGCCCAATTTGAAACTGTGAGCTCCAGTGAGCTCCAATGGCTTTGCTTCAAAAAAATTGTACATGCATTCAGCTTTCCAAAAATGCCTTTAAAATGGCACTTCGTTTTAAATACGGTGTACTCATTGACTTTTTGGAGACATCTGCAGCAGCGCCATCTTGTGACTATGATCCTACCTAACTACGTACATGTGTATTGGTTACATCCGGGTTTTGCTGTGGTAACAAAAAAAATGTATATATAGATAAAAAAAAAAATTGACCTACCGACCCACTTTTCAAAATTTCCCACTGGAGGGCAACATAACAATTTTTTTTTTTTGGCCTAATACCCATGCAAAGTGAATGGTGGTCAAGCTTACTTCGACAATGTCAATTTGCTATTGCGTATTGGTTTCCATGTATTGCTGCCACCGCGACTTTTGCGTTTTGCCATAGTCTACACGCTGTCCAGCAACGCACTCAATTTTCAGCACTGTGAAATGAAAACAAATTTTTGGAGGGGTTACATGTAGTTCAATTAAAGGTAAATGACATGATTGGGGGTAGTCCTCAACTTAAGCTGAAACTATTCTAGAATCAAGTAAACTATAGAAGGATTCTGCTGTGAAAATCTTGTAGTCAAACGTTGGCTCATTCTAAAATAACTAATATGTAAATATACCTCGTGGCAGGCAAACCTGGTGTGTAGCTTTCTGTGGCTTGTTATCTATCGGGGCACGATAGAATTACAATACGAGTATGTTCATGCTTGATTCTCCATTTAACTGAACAAATTACAGACAAATCATTCCAGCCGGGAGACCTACTCCAGCTGGTGTATAGTTGGTATATATTTCAACTGATTTGATTCTTGAGGCATTTTCAAGTACCGTATTCCCAATCATGCCACTAACCTTTAACTGCAGTTTTTTTTCAGATTGATTTTGTGAGTTTCTTTCTTTTTGTTGAAATATATAGACTTTTGAATGTATCAAAAAAAAAGATTTTCAAGAAAATTAATCAAGTTTATTGTGTGAATTCTGCGTCAAAATAAAAAGTGTCTGGTAATGCGATACACTGACATACCCAGACACCGCGCGTTAGAACCGCGCTTTACGCGTCGGGGAACTATCTCGCAAAGTTGCAAACACAGCCTGAGGACGCAGCATCTATTTTTCTTCCTATAAATCTTAATTTTCATGAAAATACTAATATTGATCATTTGAAAATTGTTTTTTGGCAACATATCCAGAAAAAATTCAAAAATTAGGTATCTGAATACTCCACTCCCCACCCTACATTGTGCATGCGCGATAGATATAACATTATCGCTTTCGGCTCATTGCTTTTGGTCCATCGGTCCTGTCCAGATAGAATCGTGAACAAGCCCTAGTCTGAATTGACCTGGTCTGTACTGGGTGAAAATATTTTTCATAATAAATTAAAAATCCAGTAGGAGTATTTCAATAAAAACACAACACAAAGCTATTGCTGGCCATCACCTCACAGTGTTAACTTTTAGTGTTATCTCTGATCAGACAGTATTGATCACTGATCTTTTCACAAAGCCAACCTCAAATCTGTGACTGTGTGCAAAAAACAACAACTAATGATTGTAAGAGGACTTAGACTGGAATACTTAGTTCTGATTTTCAGGTTGTTCAACCTTTTCTCTGGTAATGTCACATATTTTCAGGGGTTCCTGGTCATTACCCACCTTCTAAGAGTGCCTTTTTGACTGGGAAACCTGTGGACTTCTTGCATGATGTTAAGAACATGGTATTCAGACAGATGCAGGAGGAGAGGGAGTTGGCTGCTTCCCCCCAGTGGATCAACAAATACAACACCGAACAGAATCATACTGGGGAGCAGCCCCTGATGGTGCAACGATTCCTCAGCAATAATAAGGTAAATGTTGGTTCAAAGTCAAATTATCATCCAGGGTTGATCCGCTTGAGTAAATTTAGTAAGGATATCAGTATTTTATTGATTGATTCACAATAAATAACTTTACAAAATTCATTATAACTTCAAAAACGTTTTCAGCATTTTAATAAATTATTTTTTTTGAAAAGGTATACTTTAATATACAACTTTTTGTATATAATAGGCCTACATTTCTCCATCATCCACCATGTGTAAATATTTGTTGCTGTTTGAAGTTCATTCCACAATCCAAAAATTGCTCAATGTGCTGCTGTTAAACAATACTGACATTGAAGGTATCGTTTAACAATGTTTTCAGTTTTAAAAATCTGAGCTATAAGATCAGTCATGATACTACTGTCTCTGATAAGGTCTAAAAATGAAGTCATAAAAAATTGCAGTTCCAAACCATCATTAAGTGTACTTTTGAAAGTGAAAGTCACTTTCCCCCATAGATTGCTGTGTTATAGAATTTCTGTCCCCAGGACATTAATTCATGCATCAATATTTGTCCATATTTTGCTTGTGGCAAGACAGCATAACTATGCTCTAGGTTGTTTGTCCATGCAAACACTATCATGTAGGTCAGATACCGAAGTTTGACATTTTTTTTTAAATAGGGCTTCTACAATGTTAAAAAGTTGTCTTTAAATTTTATTTTCATGATTCATAAAATTTACAGCAGGAGCAACAGGATGGTGTTCTTCCGGCTGCCCACAAGCAGCATGCAAGGTTCCGAATCGAGGGTGACGGGTCACAAGAATTCCACCAGGGACTCAGTCTCCATCAGTACCTAACGGCTACTGAGATGCCAGGCCAGTCGGAGAAACTTGTGGACCTGAAGCATGGGAGACCCACAAGAACAAGGTGAATATAAACAAAAATAATATTAACTCTTTGCCTTCAAGATTCAGTCATTCCCATAGAGTTAACACGTGGTACATCTGGTTCTTGTCACAAACATGTTAACATAGTTCTTAAAGTGAATTAGCCCAACACCACCCCAACAGAAATAAGTACATTTTGAGGATTGGACACTGGACAGTTTCACTGTTTATTTTCTATAAGTAATGTAATTTTTGTGAGTAGTGCACAAATAATTACCGTTAGTGAAGGTGATGGGATGATCTATCACTTCCGAGGCGATCTGGATGTAGCTATCTTTCCGAAGCGAAGCTGAGGAAAGATAGCGTATATATTCAGATCGCCGAGGAAGTGATAGATCGTCTCGTCGCCTGAGACCAAAATGTGATTAT
This sequence comes from Eucidaris tribuloides, assembly GCA_001188425.1. Lineage (NCBI taxonomy): Eukaryota > Metazoa > Echinodermata > Echinoidea > Cidaroida > Cidaridae > Eucidaris > Eucidaris tribuloides. The sequence continues at coordinate 43,325 of JZLH01S0144946.1, read as the reverse complement.
TTGCTTTATATTCCACATCAGAAACTTTTTAACTAAAGAAACAACAAGGATGTATATTTCTCTGAAAAAGACATTATTTGGGGCCTGAATATGGAATACGCGCCTGACCAACTTCTGAGTGCGCACCACTAGGGACGTTCGATGCGCGCGCGTGCGTGTTAGCGTACATGCATGTTGCGTATTGCGCTCACGAAATACGCGCCGAAGCAATGGTGTTAGTACTTTTGTGTTTCGTTGATCTTTTCAGCACACACATCCTAAGGCATCAATCATAAATATTTTGAGTATGTGCGAAATGAAAGTGCATTGCACTCGGACTATCAATTTACTATCTACCGAGTGTAACCAACTTTTCTTCTCGAGTGATCTCATAGGGACAGGGTTGGCATATTTCCCGGACGGTTGCCTTATTTCCCGGACGGGCGGTAAATACCGGGAAATACCGGTATTTACCGCCTTTTTACCGGGAAATACTGGGAAATATACGCTATCATACGGGTGGCACGATTACTGGATGGTAGTACTGGAATTCAAGATGTTACTACTATATTCTTTCAGTGGTGTTTTTGGACAAATTTGTTAATGTTGGAGTTGCCAATTAGATATTTTTGATTATCTATTTTTTTTATGAAACCAGATTTAGTTAATGTTAGCTTATCCTGGCTCTGGCTCACTGCCTGATTAGCCTGCAGTAGTGCCCTCTTCCTTCATCATGATGCCTCGCAGCCAAGTCCTGCCATTGTCCTGCCATTGACCAGAAGGCTAGACGTCTATTATTCAGTGTGCATATACTAAACTGCATTTACTGATTCAGTTCAATTTCAAGCATTCAAATTCAAGAAAAACTTCACCTGGGTTTGGGTAATGGGCACTGGTTATTAGCAGGGGCTTTTAAAACCAGCAGAGTATGTTTGAGGTGTAGATATGGACAAGGGAATGGACATGGGGATGCAGACATTGGGAATGATTTGTAAGATGTGGACTGAGTCTGCCTAGGCATACGTGGTGGTTACAGTCTGATAGACTAAGCATCCGAGAGACTGATTATCAAAAAGCGTTAGAGATACCACAGGTCCTTTAGACTGAGGGTTCAATACTGTGGGTCCAATAGACTGAGGGTCTGAAAGACCAAGGAGCTCCTTGGAAAGACCGATTATCAAAAAGGGTCTGGTAGACCAACTTTCAAAAAGTGTCCAATAGACCAATTATCAAAAAGGTTCCGATAGACTGGATCCTTTCTGATAATCGGTCTATCGGACCCTCGGTCAATTAGACCCTTTCCGGTGGTCTTTCGCTGTTTGGCAGTAAAATAGGTCTACTTCCAGGGGTTCTGCCCCTGGTATCATGGGCCAGAACCCCTAACAACCTGATGGTGGCTCTAATCAAGATTTTGCAAGTAACATTTATTTTTCTAAAGCCTTTCAATCAAGAATTGGCTAACTTGACATCCAAATACAGAATTTGACAGCTCTGCATAGATTAAATCCGAAATACCAAGGTAGCCCCTGGACCCCATCCGAATCATGGGCAGAGTTTTAATTGCCCCAAATCATTTGGGCCTGTTTTTGCTCCCCCCCCTTTATATTAAACCTGGCATCATCACTGTTTGTGGGTAATATACCATAAGATATTGAAATGAAGTAGGCCTACTTGAATGTCAGGGGCGTCAATCCATTTTTCGGAGGGGGGGGGAAGTAAGATTTTAAAATTTTTTTTAAATGGTTTGGAACGTATTCTTACATTAGGCCCTACGTGTTATGAATTTGTCAAGTGGTCAAAATTATGGGGGGGGGGGGGTCAAAAACAATATGTCTCCCCCCCAATATTTTCATTGGTAGTTTGACTGCCCCTTGTGAATGTCATCTAAAAGGCAGTTTTTGCGTATGCATTTTTTTGCAAAGGTTCCAAAACATCACTTGACTTTGTCAGTAAGGACGATTACTTGTATACTGACATGTTCCTCTTTAATTCCCTAAGGCCTAAACTATGGCCAACGGAAACTAATATTAGAATTAGATGATTATTATTGGGACCAGTTTCGTGTTTGGTGCACTGTTATAGTTGCATACTCTTCGCTGGAAATACAGAATCCACAATCTCTGCCGCACAAGTATAGGCCTATAGCTAGCAACCCAAATATAGTGTACCAGCTGAGGCTCATGCAAGATTTGCTGGGTGCACAATGTACATGTATATAGGCCTATATATTGTACTGTCTATGATTTAGCGTCATTGTAACCAGGTCAGCCTTCTGAAAACATATCCGTACTGAAAGATGGCAATATTATAAAAGACAAGCATGCTGGCAAAATTGACATTATACGTAAACAATATTGGTTAGCGCGCCATGCCAAACCCAGCTTTTTCGCGAACTAGTTTGAGTTATTTATTTCCTTTTCAAGATATTAAAAAACTTATTTAAAAAATCAATAACTTTTAGAATGATCTGCAGTCGAAACGAATGACACATGGATTTTTATTCAGCCGAGACATGCTAAACTCTAAAAGTTTTTCAATAAAAAAGAATTTCCTCAGTGAATTTATAAGATGACAAGCTACACTGTATGGTAGGTCTACTACTCATCGACCAGCGTTTTTTAAACCGACCTACCTCGCGCACGGGCCTTCTTGCGTAAAAATTCGAAAAAATACTTGTAGGACTAAGCGCAATACACCACAATATTCAAAAAAGCCCACAACCGAGAGAAATGAGGAGGAAATACGTAAGAAATTAACGGAATTTAAGAAAAATCTTGCGCATCGAATAATACATGTGTTTTGCCATTCACTGTGACGCGCGTGCAATCCCGAACGGGTTGTGTACAATATGCGGCGCTTTAGAACGGCGCCGTACGCGCCGTGAAGTATCGCGCAAAGTTGTAAATGCAATCTAAGGACACAGCTTCCATTTTTTCTCTCATAAATCATGATTTTTCATGAAAAATTCAATACTGAGCATTTGAAAAATGCTGTATTTTGCAACATATCCTGAAAGTCCTAAAAACTCACACTCTACGTGTTAAATCAATGGGCAATAGGCGGTCGGTTTCAAAAACGGGCTTTCGGCGGCCCTCGTGAAAAAGGTCACTTGACGTCGTCGCCAAAATTTCCGTGCGTCCGAAAGGAGGAAGCAATCTGAGCCTGAAAAGTGAATCTACACAATTTTCTGCCCAAGTGAGTGAAAATTTAGGTAAAACTGGCAAATATTTTCTAAGATATGGTGAAATTAAGCTTAAGCGGTCGATGAGTAGTACCCCCAACCATAATACATGTACAGTATGCTCTATAATTTTGCTACTTGAACAATTTAATTGTATTGATGTCTCCGTTAGGATGACAATCATTTGTACTCTTCTTCATACAGCCAAGCTTCTTGGAATTTTCTTCTGTTTTTTCCTCAAGACAAATTCATAATCAAAATATCAGTCCACTATGAATATTTACAATTGGCAGTTCTATTCATTTCCTTCCTTAAGCCATAATCCTATGCATGTACCATTGGGCCAGTGTACACACTATAGACTACATTACAAGTTAGTAAGAGTTTCTTTTTTGTCCAGTATATATATTACAGTCCAGAAAACTGTCCCTAAAGAAAAGAAAAAGGAAGAATGCAGATAATTGACATTGAGGAAATGTTTTGCATGGTCCTGGTTGATAACCAAGCTTTTAACATGGAGCGAATATAAAATTTCAAAATACATCAAATATGATACTTGCAGGGGTACATTTGATAAAAATAATTGAATATTTAGAGTAGTTTAGCTATGTAGACAATTCTGTAGCAATATCTTCTCATCAAAATGAAGAAAAAGTTGTCAAAATGGACTTTTTATTCTTATTTCCCGCTTTTTGCCATATTTACCGGACGGCCTCTTATTTCCCGGACGGTATTTACCGGTAATTACCGCCGGTATTTCCCACCTTTTATATTTCCCACCCAACCCTGCATAGGGAAAACTACGCTCTATCACGTGATCAACTCTTGGCCGATCCTATAGCAAGATGCTTAGTATGTGGAATATAATGCATTTTAGTATATTTGCCCTACTTTTGGAAGCAAGAGGCAAAGGTGTCGTTTCTCTTAAATGAGAAATGTGTGTCTGTCATTTACATTGGCATCAATGCAGTATCATAGTATTTTGACTGAAATATGTCAACAGATTGATCATTCATTTTCCTGATTGTACAGCATGCTTGGGATGTTTGAAAAAACTTCAGTAACTCAAATTTGAGTGATTTTTTACTTTTGCCAAAGTAGGGCCGTATTCTGCACTACTTTGGCAAAAGGAAGCAAGTGGGCCGGGGGGGGGGGGGGGGGGTAGGGCGACGTATCGATTACATGGTGTACACCATGCCCGTGTAGGGAATTTCAGAATGGACCCCAAACAAGTAATTATCTGTCGATCTCAGAATACCCTTAACAAGTATTCATATCTCAGAATACTCTTAACAAGTATTCAAGTCTGAAAAGATACCCTTTTAAAGTCAACCTTCTGTTAAAAGTATATCCTTTTTTCCTGATTTTGGTAATGTCGCTGCTCTTTTCACAGTACGCACGTGCATCACCTGTCATTATCTTGCACGTGTATGGACTTTCAAAATGGACCCCAAACAAGCAATTATCTGTCAATCTCAGAATACCCTTAACAAGTATTCAAATCTCAGAATACCCTAAACAAGTATTCAAGTCTGAAAGATACCCTTTTAAAGTCAATCTTCTGTTAAAAGTATACCCGTTTTTCCTGATTTTGGTGATTTTGCTACTCTTTTCAAAGTACACGCTTGCATCGCCTGACATGCGCATGGTGTACACCTTGTAATGAAAGTGGCCCCCCTGGGCAAGTGACAAAAGTATCATCTCTCAGTTCTCATAGACAAGAAATTTGTGTCTGTCTTTCACATTGGCATCAATTTTCAATCCAAGTACCCATCCTTAACTGTAAGTTTGATATATTTCCTTTCTGTCTCTGTTTGTCTATTTTTGTAGCTTGCTGCGTGCTCGTCAGCGTTCAAGGTCAGCCCCTGGGCCGGAGAAACCCAAGCTGGAGATTCGGAATGACCTTCATTTCCTCCAAGATCAGACACTGAGTATGTGTTCTCTATGCAATGTTGTATTAAAGGCCGGCCTCAAGGCCAATGTTTGATAGCCTGGGCTTCGGCATCGGTTTGGGGGTACCTCGGCCTAGAAACATCTGGCCTGGGATAAAACATTGGTACTGTGGGGCAGGGTTGCAGCCAGCCAGCAGGGGGGGGGGTGGGTGGGGTAGGGAGTGTAATTGTCGATCTAGGGGTAATTGTTCGGGCATTAATTGTCCAGGGGATAGTTGTTTGGATATGATTCTGAGTGGTAGAAAAGTAGTTGCTAGCATTAGTGTATCAATAATTATGGGGGTCTGTCGAGGTAGAATCTCAGCGTGGCCCTACCCACAGCTACAACCCTGCTGTGGAGCAGAAATTTAGACATGTTAGGGGCTGAAAATTGTTTCCTCTGTTGAGAGATAGAGATGACAGAAAATAAATCAGACAAATTGGATATCATTCACTATAACCATCGTAAGAAGAAAGGGTACAAATCATGTTGTGCTTCATTTGCACATTTGCTTTCAGGAGGAACTGTGTCATTTTGTAAAATATTTCCTGGTTAATGTATGTGCTTGGTGCAGTGTTGCTAGGTCATAAATGAATAAACCAGGCAACAGTCAAATTTTATATGCTGTCTATCTAAGGCAACAAAAAATATGCAGTGGCAAAGGCAATTTGCCCCCTAAATGTCCAAAATAGCCACCATAAAATAGCCACCATAAAATCTGAGAAGTACATACATAATGAACTGTTCATGAGGGCCACCTTATTTCAAAATAGCCGCTATGAAGAAGAAACCAATTTTTTCTTTCTGTCTGGTGTAGGTGTATTTAAAGGTATTGGCTAACATTTACCACAGTTAAAAAAATCTGAGCCGCATGATTCCCCATGCTACCAGTGTCTTTGATGAGGCCTAAAAATTAAGCCCTGAAAAAATTGTATTTCAAAATGATGATTTAGTGCTTCAAAAAAGTGAAAATCGTAAGTTGACCGGATTGCGGCGGCATTCAGCATTATGTCCCATTTGGTCCTGGACCACACAGAGACTACGTGTAGTGTGTACAATCAGGCTAGGTTAAAACTGTCACCCGCCCGAGTTTTGTTTAATTAATGCCTATCACTGCCTATGTAAGGGGACCCAACGCGAGAGTGCATTATAACGTGTCGGGTTGTCCTTCCGTACGTCCGTAGGAAGCGTTCCGTCCAGTCCACACATTATTGGAGCGTCCACAACTTTCTTGGAAACAAAGCCATTACTGAAGTCACTCTCTGGACGGGATATTTTTAATATGATAATTGGACGCTAAGGAATGTGCACGACACTAGGCAAGGATGAATTGATTAGATTTTGGGACAAATCCGTCAAAGGTCAAAGGTCCAAATGAAAGGGGTTTTATGGCTCCCAAAATGGCCCATTTTTCTGCCTATAACTCCAGTTAGTGTTTGGAGTGCTCACTGTAATATACCCATTGGTGGTTTATGGTGAAGAAACACAAAAAGACAAATATTTGGTAGAGTCAGCAGGCGAGAGTCAAAGGTGAATGGTCAAAGGTCAATGAACTATTGCGTTCGCAGGAGACAGAAAACATTCTTCTGCCATATAACATTCAGTCTCTAGCGAGTGCTCCTTGTCAATGTAAGTTGGGTGGTTAGGTTCAAAACCAAAACCAAATATTTTGGTAGAGTAACAGGGGTCAAAGGTCAATGGTCAAGGGCAAAGGTCAATGAACTTTGTCCCAAAATGTTCATTTTCTGGCCAAACTAATCAAACTTCAGTTGAGGAGGAGTGCCACGATCTGTTGGATTGTACTTTGGCGTTATGTTTCTAATTTTACCTTTAAAATATTTCAAATTAATTTTGTTAGAGTAACAGGAGTCCAAAAGGTCAGGGTCAGTAGGCAAAGTTCAATGAACATTTGCACCAAACACTATCTATATAACTTCAGTTACTTCAGTTAGGAGTGCGTAACGGTGTTCTGATATAATAGGTGTTAGCTGCTACAAGTGGGCGCAATGGGTGAGGCATACCCGATTGACGCCACGCAGGCCTTCGAACTTCTCTAGATTCGTGTATAATCTTGGCCCATCTTAGGTCAGTGTAAAATCCAAACTTTTTGTATTCTAGGGGTTTATTTGTCCATTTGAACACTACTATGTACTACTATGTATCAAAGTTTGACGAATTTTTTTAATTTGAAGCTCGCCAAAAACAACTAGAAATGTTAGCCTCATCACTGGTTAATATAAAGGTATATCTCTACTGCACAGAATCATGATCTCTCATTTTCTCTTTCAAAATCAAAGTGAATCTTTATGAATGTATAGGCCTATAAGATAATGATTTTTTTTTTGATTAAAAACAATGAAACTTTTTAAGAGATTATAATTGTTATTTAATGGTGCAGCAGATAGAAACAATTGTACTGATTGTGCTGGTTCTGCTAACATTTAAACTGTCATTTACAGAAGGGAGAAGAAATACACAGTCTGTTGATTTCCTGAAGCGTAAGTAATCTTTATAGTGTGTTTCCCATCCAATCCCCCTCGCGGCACCCATCCCCACATTTCCCATTGGAAAGGAGGCATCACAGCAACAAATGGTTTCCATTTGAAAATTACCACAGCAACGCAAATTCACAAAGTATACCTATAACTGTAAAAGTACATGATATTAAGCCTCAATGTGGTCAAGAGGGTCCACGCACAAATAGCTACTGTGGTAAGCCAGTATCAGAATGAAAAGTAATCGTAAATGTTTTTATTGTAGTCATTACTCTCAGAAAGAGAACAAGTCCAAATGATATTCAAGTATAATTTCAGTTGGTTGGATTGCAAATCATAATTCGATAAATTTACATGTACTTCTCTTTGTGTGAATAACAAATATAATACGGGCAAGGAATCTAAGGAAGGTATTAAATGATGTATACACAACGCTGAATTGATTATTTTAAAGTTTTATTAATTGTATTCATTTACCCACGCCATGTTCATTAGGGAGTCTGCAAGAAATGCTGTCATAAATTGCGCATAATTTCACTAACCCAGAGCTTTTGAATCAAACATTAAAAATTAGAAATTTAATTTTCTAGTTTTAGGCTCTTGCAGCTCTTGACGGAAAGTGGTGAATCAGTTCAACCAAAGATTTCTAGTTGGCCAGGATACAACAAGTAAGTCTCACTATTTTGTTTTTTTTTCTACACTTTATGAATATATACATTATGGAGACACTTCTAATAAGAAATAATGATGACTGGATGGTGATGATGAATGATGAATGAGAATGATAATGACGATATCCGGAAGATGACGATGATGATGAATGATATAAACTGCCTTACAGACTACAAACTTTGCTATTACTACTACTGACGACACTATTGAAAATAGTAAAACATAAATAATAATAATAATAAAAAATGATGATAATAAAATGATAATAATAAACTAGACTTTATCGTCACACTGGCAGTTTGTCGGATAGCCAAAGTTCCGAGGGATGAAATTGGTGAATCGCGGGTAACCGCTCGGGAGTTACACCGAATCATATAATCTAAAAGAGATTGTGACAATGTAACGACGTATCATTGCCAGTGTTCAAAACTGTCCTTTACAGCGTTAACAAAAAGATCCATTATAGAGTACTTTGGATATTTTGAACGCGCTCAGACGTGCCTGTGGGCGCGGAAGTCGAAACAGGGGTAGTGTAGGTGAATAGGTTATATGCATGTGGATTCAAGTGTAGTATTATGGTGGAGGGGCTTGGTGAAGATCGATGGGGGGGGTAAGAAGAGTGTGGTATTGTGAGAGGGGTGGGTGGCGTTCTGGGGGGGGTGAATGGGAGCCGTAGCGAGATAGATGCGCAGGGGATCTATGAGTTGGTGTAATGGGGGGGTGGCGGGGGGCGGGAAGAGGGGCGGGGGGGAGGAGGGTTGAGGGGGGGGGGGGGGGGGGGTGGGATCCACCGACCTAATCAGTAGATGGTCTTTAGTGAGGGATGGGATGAAAAAAGAATGCGAAGGCTCGCGGATGAGATTGGGGTCGCGGATTTCTTTGGTGACGCGAGGTGGTGGGGATGGAAGCCGGGGGGGTGGTGGGGGGGGTGAGTGGAGGGGGGGGGGGAGGCGGGGGGAAGGGGGGGGTGAGGAGGCGACCGCGGGGGGTGGTGCGGTGGGGGGTGTTGGGCGGGGGGCGGGGCGGCCGGGAGGGGTAATAGTCTGTGGCTGCGGAGGTAGGTGGGGGAGATCGGCGAGGGACAATTATAATCCGTCCAGGAGGGGGAGAGTGGGGGTGTGAGGAAATTGAAGTTCTGCCTGCGGGATATAGTGACGTGGGGTGGCGGGGTAGGAGAGGTGGTGATGGGGGGGGCGCGACGGGGAGGGGGCGCGGGGGGGTGAGGGTACGGGGATGCGGATACAGGGGCGAATCGGGGAAGTGAGTCTGTGACCAGAGAGGGTCGTGGGTGCGCTGAAGAGGGGGGCACGGGCCAGGATGGGCCAGCGGGATGGGTGTGCGGACACGTGGTGCAGCGGGCACTAGCTTAAACAAGGATTGGTCATCCCTTAACTCGTGGTACAAATATTTACCGCACAGTAAAACTGTGTCATATCATTACGTGGATAGGGCTGAATTCGGCATGGTGGGGGGTGACGGGGAAGAAGGGGGGGCCGAGACAGTGGTGTATTGTCCTGTTAGATGAATTTCTGTTGTGCTCACTATAGGATTGGGACTTATGGGGGCTGTATATATGTGGGCTTGCA
>JZLH01S0144943.1:7912-19315 GCA_001188425.1 Eucidaris tribuloides | reverse complement strand
TTGAGATAAGATATTGAATTACTGAGCTTGTTATAAGTGAAGGCATTTTTCATTTGTGTCAATGTAGCGTGTCAGTCAAATTCATTGAATTTATGTGCCAGTTTTTTTGTTGTTGTGACAATCGATCGCTAACGAAAATGAACTTATCGCCAGACAGCGCAGAACTTCCAGCTCGAAGACCTGCATGCAAGGAAGATGCTGACAAAAAATATCGCCATTCAGACCACAGCGGACCGATTTCTTGTAAGCTTGGCACAAGATGCTTGATCGAAGAAAAAATCATTGATATAGACACCACAGCAGGACCACTTTCTTCGTCGCCTGGGGCAAAAGATGCTTGACGAACAATTAGGCGTAGGAGACACACAGCAGGACCGATTTTCCTTCGTCAGCCTCGGACAAGTGTTGACGAAAAATCGTCTTCGTACAGGACGAGATTTTCTTCGTCAGCTGACGAAAGAAATTTGTTACGCACCAGATTGAGAATAAAAATTGGGCGATAGAGACACCAGCTGGATGAATTTTTTTTTTTGGTCAGCGTGACGAGTTTTTTTTTACAGTGTTTCTAATTTTCTGTTCGTTTACATGCGGCCATTAATTACAAGACAAGGTCACTATCAGACAGAAAGCGAAGAAAATGCAATACTGTACAAGATAATAATATGCAAAACAACAAACAAACATCAAATAACCAGAAACAATTAGGTGCGTTTCAATATAGCAAAGGACGTTTCCGAGATAGATTAACATTCCCAAACCCGCATTTGAGGTGTATCATACCTACCTCTATCATATTTTGTGCGTTTACAGGTGGTAATTGATTACAGGACACGGAAGTGTGATTTGTTTACATAAACAAAATCATAAAATGGTAAAAATATTATATCGTCCTGTATATACGCATATATGTATATTTTTTTTTTAAAAAGACCCGAAGGCATCTCTCTTTATGCAATATATATTATACAAATAAATACTGATACGAGAATCTCTGGTTGAAAGTATGACGAGCCCGAGGTTACGTGGACTGTACAATCAACGTAACCGAGGGCGTCATAGTTTCAAACAGAGACCCCAGGATAGGATATATTTGTTTTATATCCGTCATCGAATTAACAGGGAAATAATACAAAAAAGAAATAAAAAGGAAAATGAAATATACTTACGGTAACCCCTACGAGTAAATGTGTGTTGCACGGCATACAGGTGCGTGATATTTTTTACTTGCGGTACGGATAGGGATACAATTCCATAAACTAATACTCTAGTTAGTCGAGTACCAATATCATAAACCTATAAAACACTACTTAAATCCTCATTTTTATTTTAACTATAATCCTATTTCAAATTTGAGGAACTTAACCAAGTGTAAATCTTAAACTTTGCCAAACTTCCATATGGGCGCAGCACGCTATAATGTCTTTCACACGCACGGAAAAAAAAGCGTACGATACATGTGTTTGTACACACGAATCATTCGGCTTTTGAATTAAGTTCAATTCCCGATCCCGTTGTCGAGAGTACAATAGCACTTTACTATTGTACTCTCCGAGAGTACAATAGTACTTTGCTATTGTACTCTCCGACTACTATAGTGTGTTTATTTCTCATCATGTGACATACTTTTGACCAACCAGAAATCAAGAAAATTACAATGAGGGATAATAATATGTATATTGCATAAAGGGTGCATCGTTTAACGAGTTACTACTGGTCTATTTATGTTATAAAAATTAAATGGAAATCTAAGTAAAAGGAAATGGAAAATCCCAAGTTCAGGCCTGTAAATAAAAAAGGGGGTTCTAGACTTGGGATATGGTAAGTCATGATCATAACCCAAAGACACCCAAGCTATTTTGACTCGACCAGGATAAGTATAAAGAGTACAATTCACCATCGACTGATCAAATGTATTTATTGCCACTTACTACCTTTTGGTTAAATCAAAACCGCGTAATATTGTGAAATTCGGGGATCAGAGTAACATGACATACTGGATAACGTTCTCGGAAGTTTTAAGTGATCGATGTCATGTTAATGTGCATTGAATTCCCTGGAACTGACATTATATGGAGACTTATAGGCCTACAATCACACACACACACACGCACGTAGAGAGACAGTGGGAAACAGTGGCGTAACGTACGGGGGGGGGGCACGGAGGGGGGCACGTGACCCCCCAATCGGCTGGCAAAAAAAAAACGAAAGAAAAAGGGAAAGGTAGAAGAAATAAGAAGAGAAACTGGGATGAGCCGAGTTAGAAAGTGATCTTAAATCACATTTTGAAATGGACTTACTAGGGTAAGTCCTTGTTCTTTTTATTTGAATTTTATTAAAAACTGCTTAAAATCTGGCTTAATCTCATTAAAGGTATTGGCTAACATTTACCACAGCTAAAAAAATCTGAGCCAGATGATTCCCCATGCTACCAGTGTCTTTGATGAGGTCTAAAAATGAAGCCCTGAAAAAATTGTATTTCAAAATGATTATTAAGTGCTTTAAAAAAGTGAAAATCGTAAGTAGACCAGATTCACTTGCCCATTTCCTCCCATAGACCTACTGTGCGTACACCTAGGCTATTAAAACTCGCCCCGAGTTTTAATTGTTTATTCATGTATAGCTTGCCATTGGCAGTGCTCTTGCATGCCGTTTCATGAATCTGAATAATGTGCTTTAAATCTTTCACGAGAGTATTTCTAGCGTTGATGGACTGCTTTGTTATGTAATCGTTGACATTTTTTGAAATACGACTTTTCTTTCTTTTAAAAGAATTATCTTCGCTTTCAAAACGCTCGTCGCAGATTACGATGTAACTTACTTTGAACCAGCGATAGGTTGAGCAAATATTACAATACATTATCAAAATCAAACAATTCGAGAAATTCCTCCTCCAAACTCATCAACCACGGGGCACACCTTTTGAATTCAGTGTCACCAGTGGCGTAACTACGGGGGCACATATTGATACGACTGTCTCATTTTGCTAGCGCATCGCACCACGTCACGCGCACTGCACTCGCGGCGCCGATAGCAGACAATTCTGACGTCATTACGAGATTGACCAATGCATGACAATATGGCGTCATGCGCGCCTTCGTTAACTAATGAATATTCATAGATTATGCTTGGTTTGTTAAACCATGGTTAAAATGACATGCTCTTCTTTGAACGGACAGGTACGGTGGGGTTTTGGAAAAAAATAGGTGAGACCAGTCAATTATAACTGATGTACGATAATGTAGGCATCCACTGCTGGCTGTGCTCGTTGCCGTTTTGCTTAGTTGCATGGCAAATGGTACTCTAAGTTGATGATGTCAAATCCCCATTGACTATATTACAGGGACGTGAAGACTTATTTTTGATCGGGTACGGTGGGTGAACTTTCAAACCGTATAGGACATTAAGGTTCCAGTGACAGATAAAGCATCAAAGATTATTCGTGTGAATGTGCTCTTTGTTTAAATGAGAATTGAATTTTTTATCACCGTTTTCGTGAAGTACCTTTGATTACAACGTTGCACTGTTTGCGTCGGCCGCGTGAGGGCGCTGGTCAATGACACAAAACGTATTAATATGAGTCGCCCCCCCCCCCCCCCCCGTCGGCCAGCAAGACAAAAAAACCGAAGGAAAAAAAAAAGAAAAGGAAGAAAAAGAAAACTGAGGCGAACTAGAAATTGTGCTTATAGTGCACTTTCTAAAATAGACATTCAGCGACAGTCCTCGTTTTTTAACCTTTACTCGCAAATGTTTATTTTATTGTATTTGTTCTGGTTCTTGTTCTAGTCATTAATGCATAAACTCCGCTGGATGTAACATGCATGCGCAAGTCGACTGAGCAAATTTTAATATTGATTTTGAGAGTAAACACGTTCTTTTGAACCTATTGAAAGTGGTAGTATAGGTTTGTGCGTCAATGTGGATATTCATGCGTTCCCATATTATTCATCGTGTAATATCCCCCTCCTCCTCCCGTGGAATCATTTTCCCCTTCAAAATCTGTCGCTCGTAGGATTGCTTCTATTATTAACCAGTGATAGCGCAGGAAATATTTCAGATACACCTATCATAATCAAACAATTTTGTGCAGAACTTTTTCCTCCAAAATTCATCACCCACGTGGCACACCTTTTGCGTGTGCTCCATTCTTCATTCCTGTAAAATTCAGTTTCGCCACTGAATGCCTAACGCATCTAATTCATATCCTATGAAAGGGTTACATGACCTGAATTGTTAACACTTGCATAATTATGTTTTTGCACATGGCAATATGAATTATTTCGAATTACTAGGACCGTACGGGGGGGGGGTTGCGTTCAAAAGAACGTATTTCTATGGGACGGTTTTGATTATTCTTGAATGTAGACCCTAAATTTCACGAAACAGTGATGACAGGGGTCAAAATAGTCTCATAACTCCGCTAGAACCCATGAGCTTCAGGGGGCTCCGCCCCCTGACCCCCGATATGTTACCGCCATGTTTTGAAAGTCACGTGCTATCAGCAGTTCATAATAAAAAAAAATACCATGGAAGTGCCAAGTAGTTCTTAAGCAGGTTTTTTTTTTTATTGTCGACTGTAGCTGTCCATTATAAAAAAAAAGTGTTATCAAAAGGTCACAATAAGCTTATAAAACCGATCGAACTCATGCTCGAGCTTCAGCTGACCCCCAACAAATCACCACAACGTTTGAAAAATGACCTGCTATCGGCATTTCAGACTACTAAATTCATACCTTTGAATGAAGTTACAATAAAAAAAGGGGTTATTTAGTTATTGTTGACTGTCCATTTTAAAGAAACATCGTGTTGGCAGAGTGACAAAATATCCGTATGAAATTGCTAGAAGCCGTGAGCGTCAGGGGGCGGAACCCCCTGACTCCAACCTAGGACGGGGACCCTATACTTGAAACCCTGGAACTCATCCATTAGGATGGTCAGCCCTTCCCCCTGTCATCCATTTTATTGACTTATACGCACCCCCTCGTTTGAAATGGCTACGGGCCTGCAAAACGCATTTTTCTTCTTGGAATTTCAAAATGTTCCAAACCGCTCGCTCGCTACGCTCGCTCGCGAAATTGCCTTTTCACCACTAATGACATAAACTGCTTAAAGCCGTCAGCTTCACGAGCCTTACTCCTATCCGGGACGGGGACCCCATTTGGAATTCTATGACGTGGGCCCCTGGAACCCATCCACTAGGATGATCAGCCCTTCCCCCTGTCATAGGTCCTTTTTCACTCATACGCACCCCCTGCTTTGAAATTATGTATCCTGGATAGGGGCCTGCAAAATGCATTTTTCATCATAGAATTTCGAAGTTTTCCAAACCGCTCGCTCGCTACGCTCGCTCGCGGAATTGCCTTTTCACCACTAATGACATACATACAAACACATATTCACTATAAAATAAGTGTGTACATTAATACGGCGATTTTTAAAATACATTTTAACGCAAAAATAGCAACAAACAACAACAACAACAAACTTGACAGGGGTACCCCTATCCCCGCCCCTATCGCACGCTTAGCGTTCACAGCGCTAAAATCCACCATCTCAAAATGCAATTTCGGCTGAGCGACTGGGTGCCCCCCCCCCCCAATGAGCTGACCCACGGTACGCCACTGGTGGGAAACATCGAACATCCAATCATATAGCCTACAGCAATATCGTACAACAGATAGAGTGTAATTTCCCCTTTTGAACCCTTTTTTTTCGTTTCTATCATAGTTTTTTTTTCTTCATGACCAGGATTTTATTAATATTTTTTATCAGCATTTCATTCCTCAATTGTGTTGATTTATTAGAGGCATTTAATGGTGTTTGTAGAAAGGAGTTGCTGAAAGAATGTCTAGATGTGGAACAGGGGTATGTTTCGCGGTTACTAACGTATTCACATATTATGAACAAATGCTTTTCTGTCGTATTAGAACAGTGGGAATAGATGCACTTAAAAAAAAATAGCGCATCAGTGAATATTAAAATGTTTGCAGATAATATGTTTATTTCAAAATCAAAGCATTAACGCAAAATGCACTCTATAAAAAGGTTATGTAATTAACACGCAAAAAAAAAAAAAATCAGTCACTGCCTATTGCTTTGAACGGCATAATGAGACTAAATATTACTTACCTGTTACCAGGGTTACGTTGTACAGAGGATCGGCATATGTGTCTTCGAAAACAGACAACAGTGCAGCCAAATAAAACGTGACGATGAATGGGTTCATCCTGCAGAGACGTAACTGTGCCATTTATGATAAGAATAGGTTTTACTCAGTGCACTTCTCTTATTAGTAATCAAGTGTAAGCCACAAAACGCGATGTTAATGTTCTTCAAAACCAGGCGTTGGCTTACCAGCATTTTTTCGTGTTATTACAGAAGTGTGATTTTCACATCAATCATTTCGTATTCGGTATCGCGCGTTAAAACTGTTGGTGACTGTCGATGGCTCTCTCTGGTAGAGATTTCACTCTATTGACTTAAATACTATGTAACTATGTAACTTAAATACAGCACAATATACCCTTCAACTTGCACATCAGTAAATGGTGTTTTATTTCCGGGATGTGATTTTGCAAAGTTGATAGTAGCCGTTTACAAATACTTCCTTGAATACGAAAGTGTATTTCCCACGCTAGGGTGTGTGTAGATGAGACTAAGATCGATAGAGATCATGCGAAGTCTGGCTTCCAGATGCAAGGGCGTATCATTAAATAACCGCTTTGAACTAGTGTGGTGAGGTCCCGTAGAGCACGGGTAGAGTAAGTGTACTCTACCTGAAGGTAGACAAATTTGGAAAATGGGTTTACAGGTACTCTTGAGTAGCAAAAAAGTGGCATCGTCTGGAACCGAGACTAGATCTTGCGCGACTCTTGGCGACCATGGCGAGGGTGGAGATCAGGGTGGGTGACATGTGTCTCTGGGATACCACACAGCTAATCACACTTTGCGAAATATTGTCATAAACATCAATTTTGAGAAGAAAAAAAAATCTTAAATTCCAGGCAGTTGATGTAGAAGTTCGGACCCAAAATCCTAGGATAGAAAAATTATCTTTTCTTAAATCAATTATCTCCGTAGTTGCTCTTCTGGACCAGTTATTTTTCAAGATTTTTTTATTTATTATTTTTTATTTTACCCATAGCGTTGCCTACATTTCATTCAGCCTTTTTATATGAGTTTAACCCGTAGGAGACGATTTGATTTCACTATATCAAACATTTTCCATAGACCCCAACACAAATTAACTCGTACTTAGTCTCCAACGGGGTTAAAAGCTGTGCTCATGAACGCCTCAAATAGCTCGTAAAAAATATCTTTTTTGGTATTTACTAGAAATGCCAATTTGATAAGTTTATGAATATTCTAGTTAAATCTCATTTAAATATTCATAACAAAATGAATATTCATTATGACATTGTAGCACCCAGTTCATTGAATAGCTGATATTTTTCTCTACTTCGCATATTCATTAGATGGGGGAAATACAGCCACATTCCAAGATAAAATGGCAAACCACAAATATGTGGTCCTAGTATTGAATGGGTTAATCTTGCATCAACTAAATATTTATACACTTTTCGTTTAAAGCACAGTGTGCGCAAATCTTGACGGTCATTTATTATTCGTAGTCTTCTTCACTATACTTACACTGTAAAAACTCTGTGTAAAGTTATAACAGAAACGGGGTAAAATTCACCAGACCTCCGTGTTCCCGGGGGAGCAACACCAATGGTGTTAAATTTACCCCGTTTCTTGGTGATTTGGAATTCACCAGCCAGCCGTGTAAAGTTTACCAGAAATTCCTGGTAAAATAATTACCCCGTTTCCTGGTGATTTCACATTTACCAGGAATTCCTGGTGAAATAATCACCCCAATTCCTAGTTATTTCTTACCAGTAACCAGGCTACCCAGGTAATCAATTAGGACACAGACCCCCCCCCCCCCCCACACACACACACACACACGCACACATATATTGCC
The DNA here is from genome assembly GCA_001188425.1 of Eucidaris tribuloides. Classification (NCBI taxonomy): domain Eukaryota; kingdom Metazoa; phylum Echinodermata; class Echinoidea; order Cidaroida; family Cidaridae; genus Eucidaris; species Eucidaris tribuloides. Next base: position 11,334 of record JZLH01S0144943.1, on the reverse strand, counting down.
AGGATATGTCTTTCTTATTTCTACCAAAAGTTGAGTCATTCACATACTCTTAGCAGCATTAAAGTCGTTCTACCAAAAAGCAATCATCTGCAAAGAAATAAGCGAGGAAGTAAAAAAATATATAAATAACACACATTTTGTAATTGATTACACACAATAACCTGTTTGTGAAATTTCACAAAAACATAAAAAACAATTGATATTGATTATGTACAGTTAAATTAAATTAAGTTTTGAATCCAACATAGGGCATCAATAAATTACACTACTGGCCAATATTAATAGTCCATTTGGAGGCACTACCTTGGGAACTCCATGGAGGTCACAATGACCATTTTTTTTCTTATTTTTTTTTTTTTTTACAAATGCTGATTGATTTAAGAGCTATAATTCATCTTCATTATCAACTTTATTGAAATGAAATGTTTGTGTTTAATTAACAAAAACAAAGATGTTAATTGTGTTTTATATAGGGTGGCTAATTAAATGTTGGCCAGCAGTGTATGATGCTGTGAAAATGTCAAAAAAGATAGGCTTGCTTTGTAGTTTTTCATATCATAGTATTCATATCATACAAATCAGATAGGTACATTGGAAGAAAATATCTACTTACATTAGGAAACAAGTCCAATACTCAATAAACAGAGTTGCCAACTAAGCAAGCTGCCATATTTTCTCTTTTCAAGCAGGCACTGGTATGTGTTTATAAAAGTTTATAGGTATTACAAATTCACAAATGTAGTTATTAAATAAGATTGAAAACAGAAATTGCAATATGCTTTTGGCAAATGTTTTACGCCTATACATCACTAGATGCATTTGCAAAGATAATGAAAAAGACCTGAAATGTTACAGCTATAATTCTTTTATGCATTCCACATGAAGCTTTTTGAATTTCTTACCGTTATGTAACCTGGAAAAGTGAATATGACAGAATTTGATACGTTGCCCTACCGAACTTTACCACTTATCAACAACTTATATCAAACATTCAAATTGTAAATTCACACCAACAGCCACCAAATATGCTTGCTCTGTATTCAATATTTCAAGATTTCTTTGCAAGGCAGGTTCTGAGCAGTGTAACAATTGAAATAGATTGTCGTTTTCCTTTCCTTCTCAAGCTTGTAAAAAATTTCTAGATAAAGTCACTAAAGTGTTGGCCCTCCCAGGCATGAACTATGTCATGGACATACACCAATTTGAAGCATATATCAATGGGCTGCAAGAGAGAGTTGCAACTGATCGCATTCTTGTCTAATACAACGAAGCATATGGCTCTGGATCTTCTGACTTTCCAAGGTCAAAACTAGTGGTCGAATTTGATCTTCATTCTCGAGAGATGTTGGGATGTTGGTGCTAATCTGTAGAAAAATAAACAACAACCAATAAGACAAAAATTACACATGTACTTCCTGACGTTATATTGATAGCTGATGAAACAGAACACAACTTAGAGAGAAATAAATAAAACAGCTCATGAATGTGTAGCTATTGAAGGAGACTTCCTGCCAACTGACCAAAGCTTAATAGTTATCAATTTTGAATTACAATGGCAAAACAGAAATGAAAAGTATATAATTCAGCACTACAATATGTTTGTCTCAAACGAGAATATAATATTTACATTTGTATTCAATATTTTTTTTTTAGCAAACTGCAATATATTAGCAAACATCTGTCTAATCCCTGAAAGGGGGAGGGTGGATGTGGGCAGAATCTGTCTTGCATATGCAAATCATTGTGTTTGAATATTTAAATATTTTTTTTTACCTGCTAAGCTCCACCCCTAAAAATCCTCCAGTTCACATTTTCTAGATAACATCCTCTTTCAGTTAACAATAGACAATGGTACATAACATCCCCACCTCTCGGGACACATAAACAACAACAACAACAAAAAAAAACATCTGACATAGCACCTTATGTGTGAAAATTTGTTATAATGATAATATGTGGTCGGGTTTGACAAGGTTACATACCACTATTTGAGTAGAATGTAGTCGGCTCAATGATTTACAGATGATGTCATCAAAAGAATGTGGAGCTTGTGAATTTATTTTTTTGGGGGTGGGGGTGGGGGAGCATAGCAGATTTTCGAAAATTAAAGGACAAAATCTAAAAATGTGTGAAACATACTTCCATTTTAATGACAAAAAGATGCATGCAGCAATTTACATTGATAGGAATCCAATTGTTTTTTCCATAGGTCCTTTTAATTGCACTTTTGTCATATTTAAATGAATTTGTACAGAATGCCATCAAGGATGATGTATGTACTTCTGAGTAAATTTGATGGTATTATTTAAAATCATAGTCAACAGTTATTCATAGCAAATAGCTATTCAACCTAGAGAAAAACAAACAACCCCTTGTTCACATTCAGGTGAATATGCTATTTACTGGACATTATTTTGCAAAGTTGGTGTCATACCTCTTCGTACGTCGAATGAAACTCTTGGTTGATTCATCCAGTGTTGATGGCTGTGGATCTCTTTTGCCTCTGTTACATCCAATCGGGAAGACAAGAAGCAACGCCTGTAGTGCCGAATTGATCTTCTTGGTGTCTATATTAAAAACAAAAATGAGTGACGAGTTTGGGATTTTCAAATGAAATTGATAATTAACTGATGAAATGCAGTGATACTTTAATTTCTTATGCTTGCTTACATTCCTTGAACATTTAGTGAAGGAAATGGCTCTGTGACTAACAAAAGAATTTCAGGAATTCAATAATTTTTTTTCAAGATATTATAAAATGACTTTCTATTAAAATTGTCAGGAGTACAAAATAACAGAGAGAGGGAGAGAAAAAAACTCTTTATTTTAAAAGAAATATTTTTATGTGAATACTTACTCGACTGATATTGTTTTGCAAGCTTGGTGTCATACCTTCTCGTACGTCGAATGAAACTCTTGGATGCTTCGTCCAGTGTTGACCGCTGTGGGCCTCTTTTGCCTCAGTGCACCCACTGGGGAAGACAAGAGGCAACGCCTGTATTGACGAAATGCTCTTCTTGGTGTCTATATTAAAAACAAAAAATGAGTAACGAGTTTGGGATTTTCAAATAAATCTGATAACCGCTTAAGTGCAGTGATACATTCCTTGAACATTTAGTAAAGGAAATGGCCCTGTGATTGACAAAAGAATTTCAGGAATTCAATAAATTTATTTTTTATCATCACCAAGATATTATGAATCGACCCTCTTTTAAAATTGTCAGGACTCGGGTTTATAAAAATAAGAAACATAGAGAAAAAAAAATCTTTATTTCAAATGAATCTCCAGGTGAAAAGTCAAATAAACCCTGTTATTTAGGCCTATAATTTTCGGGGAGGATTTCGGCACGCAAAAATTATCCCCGGAATTCGGAAATTATCCTTTTACCAGAAACTAAGGAAACACGCTCGCGGTCCTTCGG
>JZLH01S0144941.1:36641-54542 GCA_001188425.1 Eucidaris tribuloides | reverse complement strand
ATTTTGTCCATTCCTCACAGCAGTTTTACAACACTGTTTAAGAATACAAATAGGTGAAAATTCTACATTACTCAATTCCCAGATTTTCATAATTCATCATAAAGAAAAGAAGATATTTCAATTTAAAAATCCCTATTTAGTTACCATGAAATTTAATAAGTTTATTCTTTTGGGACAGTAAAATCACCAATGTACAACTCGTTTGCAAAAATATGAGCTTACCATTACCTTAACCGTTGGCCAGATTTCAGGTTATTACTATTTTTCTCACGCGAATATTAAATTGGGGTAAATGTTGCCTTTCATGTCAATTTGCCCTGGATTTATACCATATGAGTAATTTTGGTTCTCCCTTTTTTATACTCTACAAATACAAAGCTTGGCTCTCTTGGATTTCGGCATACTGGGAGAAATTAGATACCCAAACTCAAAATGATGGGACAAAATGACGCTGAGTTCAAGAAGGTATAATTCGTAAATGCACACAGACACCATGTGATCGACTTGAATTCGCAGACTGTACGCGTGGCGTACGCAAAGCTCGTTAGTCGTTCGATTAGAGATCGCTGTCTGTAAGTTAATGACAAGTTATTTAAAGGTGATGGAGACGTTTTTAATTCGTTTTGATTCGCTGTCAGTACGTCCGATTCGGTTGAATTCACCAACACGGAATTCATTCGCTTGGAATGCTGTGCGTATTTGGAATTTTTCAATTCGTTCGCGGTACGCAATGCCAATTCGTCATAGTGTGACCGAGGCCTTTCCAGAGTGGTCATCGATAAGGCAGGGCACCTGTACATTCCGAAATGTCTGTGTCTACTTGTGTCGTTGACCCTTTGTACATGTACTTGTTTATTCATGTTCAGTGGAGCTCATTTGTGACTATCAACCATGGTGAGGTTAAGTATGTCGCTATAAGCCCAATGTGACAAACCTTTACTTCTGTATATAGAGAATTCTGAAACCAACTATCTGGCATGGATATGAGGATCTGTACACTACACGAGGAAGGTACTCAAATCTGCGATGTCACGTCAGAACATCTGAACTCATTGACTCTGAAATTAAATTACGGAAATTGTCATTCTCAGCGCTCAAAATCACTAAAATCACACTGCAGCCGCACAGGCACTTAGCTCCACAGCAGTGCGCACAAGGCACGTCACCCCTGACCGCCATATTGATAGCTTCATCTTGTGATAGCGCCCTCTATTGATATTGGGTGCAACATGGGTAGGCGGCAACCTCACGAAAAGCCCTCCAACCGCCAACACCACGCTAAGTACAATACGGGCGTGCGTCATGAGTTCCCCCACCAATTCGGACAGAAGTAGAGATTTGTTAGGCTAAAACAATAATCTACTCCAAAATATGAAATAACGGGAAGCAAGACTTAGTGCACTCTGAACTGCCAAAATAAGGTTGATCTTATTTTGAAGAAATTTTGAAGAAACACTGTCACACCTGCACTAATTGAGTTAAAGTCTACCACGTAAATGACTTTTTTTCTCAATAGAGCTGATACTGATTTTTCGAGCGCGTATCCATAATGCGAAAATTCCAAATCAATCTTTTTAATTTTATCATGTAGAGGAGAATGAGTTGGTTCTTTTGATATGTAATTTGACAATAAATGATAAAAATTAAGGACACAGACGACGCTGTAAGTATATGCTCAAAATACCTTAAAATAACTTCCTGAAAGTAGCCTTTTTTACAGAAAAGTGAGAAAAATATCGGTGCCCCATACTCGGTCACTGTAAGATAATAGATCGAGTTACTCCACCAGGTGATATCGTGTCAGGTGGGGATTAAATAGCCAAGATTTAAACTTGAAACGCTGACCCGTACCCGTTAAATTTTTAAGATTTTGCATGGTCTTCTCGCGAACTAACAATTAATATTTGAAGTCACTGACATCACGTGAAGCTTTTTTTCTGAAGACATTAACGTCATACAGACACCTTTTACTATGAAACAATGCTCTGTGAAATAGTTATGAAACTTAATTATAACAGTTATGAAACCTTTTACTATGAAACAATGCTCTGTGAAATAGTTATGAAACTTAATTATAACAAGTGCATGGTTTGTACACTACAAGTTTACCATTAAACAAAAAAAACCCACATATCAGATCGTGATATTTTAAAGGCATTGACCGCTTATTGTCATAATTGGATAGCTAATGTTCTGTGAAAACAGTAGACAATTTTAATGTAACATTAATGTATGGTCGTATATGATAAATAGTTGACAGCTATACAAAAAAATCTGAAATCATTTTTGAGGTTATTGACCTTCCGCGATCCTCAGAGGTCAAAGGCAGAAACCAGTTGATAATTTTCAAGTAGAATATGAAAATAATTCCATTGTTGACACAATTGCATGCTGAATAATGTACATCATAATCATGTTTATCATTAACCAATGACGCCAGATATCAAATATCAATATTCTGAGGTTATTGACCTTTTGAGGTCATCAGAAGTCAAAGGTAGAAACCTGTTAGTAATCAACAATGCTCTGTGGAATATGAAGACAATTCCATTCTAACAGAAATGAATGTTGAGCACACCATACACATATCTATCATTAACTAATGACGCCAAATCAATATTTTGATATTTTGAGGTCATTGACTTTTCACAATCCTCAGAGGTCAAACGTAGAAGCCCTTTAATAATTACCAATGCTCTCTGCAATGTTAAGACAACTCCAGTCCATTGTAACAAAAATGCATGTTTAGTGCATCAAAAACACATTTATTATTACCCAAATAACGCCAAACATCAATATTTGCGTAATTTAAGGTCATTGACCTCTGGAGGTCATCAGAGGTCAAATCTGACTCACCTCCCGATCTTAAAATAAAGCTTATGGCATATGCTAACACTGGTGAAAGTTTCATGCTTTAGTCAAATTGTGCAAAATTGTTCTGCTTATCCGTTCTACTTACAGTGTCCGTTTTGTCCGCTTCCTCTTTTTTTGCGTCCCTTCCTTATGTACATTTCAGTTCAAATTTCAAAACCATGTTAAATTTTTTTTTGACATCCGTGATCTCTTCACGGCATTATTGAAAGCATATCTTTTCGACACGATTGCATTTCTAGTTATTGTTATTATTGCTGTTGAAGAGATTGTTATTTAGACTGAAAATATCAATACTGGCAATATTAGTCGACGATGTAGAAGTCGGAGAAGTAGAACATAATGATATTAAAAGTCATAATTCATCGTATTCGCCTGTCATAATATTCGGTGACTGGTAATAGGAAAGGATATCGGTAAAATGGAACAATTCTTCTTAGGACTAGTGATTTATACTGCAAGAAATATTTCACCAGCCAAAATTTAATAAATGGACCTGTCCCCACTAACCTTCGCTACAAGGGCAGATTGGGACTTAAAACGGTCCCCGACATTCCTTAAACCCTCCCCCGTTTCAATATTTATACCTGCAAATGTATACCTGACACACCACGCGCGCGCGCTTTTATTGGCGATTCGTAATTGAAAACGATATCGATAAATTAATCAATAACAGGAATACTACGGGAGTGGTATTTACTTTGTTCCCAAATCCTCTTAAAAAAGTACTCGTAGAGGATCGATCCGTGTCTGCTGTCATCTGCATGTATCTTAATTTGTCTTAAAGTAAATATGTAGGCCTATATTTATATAATATCTAAATATTACATATTGTCATATGTAATCGAAGATCATATGTATTCAACTAGATGTAACTTAATGTGCGCCTTGTAACTATCATTCTCAATTATATGTAACAGTCCCCAATTCGTTGTCTGTGGCTTGAAATGAAGTATAAAACTGGCAGTAGCTACCATGTTGGAGTGATAATCCTACTCTTGTGTTATATCCTGTATATAGGATGTTCCAAAAAAGTGTAACCGAAGATCAGACGTTATCAAGAATTCCTTTTTAATTATTTGTGCCCTAGAATGAGGAGTAACTCGTAAGCTTTAATTTGAAACCTTGCTTACATCAATTGTGTCACAAGTAACAGAGTAAGGCTCCTCTAAAGGTGCAGGGTACAAAACCTACCTTTTCTCATTTTTTGGTGTTATCGATTTTTACAGCAAATTTCATTCCAATTACATGTAACCCGTTTCCCAACTTTTTACGAGTGCATGATATATATCATAATCAGTGTCTAGCTGCAATCTCTGGTGACCACATTCCTTCCCACGTTCTTCTAAAAAAAAAATGAAATGAAGATATGAGTGACATTTTTTTTTTTTTTTGCATTTTTGTCTCTCAGGGTATATTGCCAGCTGCGATGTCAGGCAAGCATTACCCCCACATTTTTCTAATGAATGCTATCGATTGCTAGAACTTTGATTTTGTAGCTTTCATCTTTAGGAACGTCTAATTCAGTTATCCGTGGTAGTGATGACGTGTGCAAAGGTGCCAAATAAAAGTCAAAGAGTTACCCTCTTATTTAAATTAATTAAAACTGTATCAAATTTTCATTCTTTAAGTGCTTGATCTTTGAACTTTACTTATTTTTTTAGGAACACCCTGTATACCATTCAGATAATTATCTCTTATTAACGACATATATAAAAAGAAACAGTAAACATACTTGCGTTTTGTGCGGTTGGACAATCTTCTGAATCTATATGAAAAAATAAAATATAATCATTAATTATTTAATTGGAATATTACAAATATGAAACTTTTACAATGCCTTATTTTTGTAACGTATTATCAACATCAAACAGCTATCACTTTATACGTATCACTTACGTAATAAAACTAGAGCAGTTCGACTGCGTGCAGTCGATGGGTATACCTCCGCAGTCAGCACTACCACCAGATTGGATTGAAAAGCCTTATGCATGCATGTACCCCATTAAAATTCGTAAGTTACCTTGGTAATGAGACAAAAAGAGGTTTGTATAAGCCCTTGTGACCTTTGACCTATGAACTTTTAATAGGGTTAGGCAAATGACATTTTTTTTTAAACAAGTGGATTCTATGGTCATTTGGGCTGCTGAACACAAATCTGACAATCATTTTGACCTACGATGAAATTTTATACCGGTTTCCCCCATTTTTTGGAAAACAATGGCGGGAAAATGGCTTTTTTAAAGTATATCCCCAGTAATTACAGTAACTTTCAAGACATACATTAGTTAAATTCCAAATCATTATGTCTGTCATTCTCATGAAAAATTAACACGATTAATAGATGAGTTTGCATGCATAATTAATTAGCTAATTATATGCGCATAGATTATGCGATAATTAGCTATTTTGGCACGAAGCTTCAGCCAAGATTATATGTACTACTAGGGTAACTTATATATCGTTTTAAAGCTTATTTCACATACTATGGCACTACATTATTTATAATTCATTTCAAACACTTCCAAGAAAAAACAGGAAGAAAGAAGCATTTCCATAGATATGTATTACCTAATCATGTATGCATGGTAGGTAATTAACATATTCACTTTTATAAGATTTTTATATTTTTTTAAAGTCATCCCATACCTTATAGCATTATCTGTTGTTATGTGTAATTTCATGAGCATATCTGCTAAGATGAGTAAAACACAACTGCTAAAAGAAAGGTTTCCATTTGAAAAAGTGAAAGTGCAGAAAATGCACAGCAAGTATACCTGCAGCTGCAGGCATGCCTCTATGAGTAATGATCTATTTTTAGCTATACTGGGGATATCCAAAGTGTAATACTGCCATCTGTTGTTCAGAAGTAAACATTAAGATTCCTACTTATTGCTAATGTTTCTTACCCCATCAAAATTGAGTGAAAAGTAATGAAATTTTGCACCTTTTTCTGAAACCTGTCGAACGGTTGCCATGGCAACCGGGAACCAAATTTCAGCTCGGTCTAATTTAAATGCATAATTCAGTACTTTTGAAGCTTAATTTAGAAGCAAATAAAAGAAGTGAATATATACGCAAACGTATATATGCGTATATACGTTTGTTTTGAGCAATTATGATAATGCGCGAAATGCGCGAATACTCCCACTCTTCAAATGCACTACTGTATTAGTTTTATTAGCTGATGAGCCTTCGGGCGAAACAGCCTGTCCTCAATAAAGTAAAAAAGCTGAACTAAACTTTCTGTGAATTTACTTCTTTTATATATATATAGAGAGAGAGAGAGATAGGCCTATATATCTGTGAAAAAGCATGCGAGCGCGCGTTTTGCTAATTATATAACTTAACCTGCAAAGGTCTCCTTTCTTCTGTTGAAAGCAGCAGTAATTTCTGCGATTGGGCAATTCAAGCGTTACGGACATTACATTCAGGGATTTTTTTTTTGCAACTTTGGGGGCTTATTTCTGGACTCCCCATTCTCATGTTGACTCTATTTGTGGTAATCTCAAACAGGACACCCTGAAGAAATAATAGTTTGAATTTGAATTAGTTTTTATTTATCACACATAATGTTTGCCGTTACGGCATTTGTCAAAAATTTTGTAAGCTTAAGCATGAAGTGAAGCCAATTTTCTTCTGAAATGGGTGCTGAGTTCTTGTTAAAGTTGTAGGATGACAACTAGGTACAACATATAAAGTATATTCCATACAGGACCATAACTGTTGCGTTACGGACATTACGAGTTGGTCCACTTTTTTAGGTCCTTATATTCATATTTAAAAGCATTTGATAACTAATGTAAAGATAATATTTTGGTCCTTTCTTTACTATACATTAAAATAAATTCAATTCAATTCAATTCAATTTAATTCAATTCTATGAATTAATTCTGAAGTGCTGAAGAATGTGAAATAATGAGACTCAAAGATTGTGTGTTTTTCCAAAAAGTTTTTTTTAAATAAAAGTATGCCTGAATATACTTCAAATATATTCAAATACCACTCAAATTAAAGAGTTTGATGATTTCTATTGTGTGATGCTAAATTTATAATTGTAGCATAAATATTTTTTGAATTATTACAGATTTCATGATTTTGATCCCGGGTAACATTTTTCGCGGAATTGCCCCATTACTTGGATTATATTTGTCATGGCAATAACATAAAAGTGGATTTTTTTTATGCCTAAACGTTTGTGTAGTTTTCATGTGTCCATCAGGAATTAAAAAAAAAATGTCATCTCATAGATATGGATCGACAAAATCTCTTTTGCATGCCTAAAAATTAACATTGTGTAAATACAGTGGCATTTAGAAGAAAATGCCATCTGGGAACCTTAAGCAAAATATAGGATCTAGAATCTCAGTTTTAGTGAAATTATATTGACCGTTAGACTCTGATTTGAATTTTTTCTCGCGAGAAAAAAATCCTACCATAGAACGTACACTGAACGGCTATTGTTTTTCTTTCGCATTTTTCAAATTCTAGGAAATAGCTGATCCCAAAATTTCACAGACAGCCTTTCATCAATAGCCTAAAGGCATGAAAGGCATGGGTTATCTTTTCCTGGTCCGTGAGGATGTTTACAAATGAGATCCACTGCCTTTAAAAAACGATCAAGGTGCAAATATATCAATATTATTAGATCTTTTCTGTCTGATACTTCTGGCTTAAAGTTCCTCTCCTTTTGAAATCCATACAGAGATAATAATTATAATAACAATAATAACGTCTTATTTACCCAGGGTAGCCACTTCAGTCTGTTAGACTGCTCTTCCAGCGGGCCCTGCATATAGTCCATGGTAACGATCAAGAGTCGAAAGTCAAAAATATCATTTTCGAAAACTAGAGACTTGTAGCTTTCCAATGATACCAAGAAATCTTTGCCAGCTCAGGGGTGCAACGAAATCAAAAATTTTCCGGCGTCGGCTCATGGACTAATAACATAAATGTTATTATTACCCTTCTCTGTTCTAGAAAGCCGAGCGCCTGGCTAGAAAGCAGAAGGTACCATTTTTAAAAGTCTTTGGTATGACCCGGCCGGGGCTCGAACCCGCGACCTTGCGCACGTGAGGCGGACACTCTATTCACTAAGCCATCACGCCAGTAATGGATTTTTTTATGTTTGACAAATATTTCTTTTCTGAAAGTCTGATAGGTTTCCTTTTTACATCTTGGTATTCAATAAATTTTCCCTTCTTTTACTTATGGCATGACATTATGACTAACAATTTGTCGGTAAAAAGATGACAAAGCATAATTTAATTTGCAAGCGAGCGTAGCGAGCGACTTTGACAATTTTCACATTTCTACGTCAAATAATTTTCAATTTCTTGCATTATTTTTGTCGGTTATTGGGACATTAGCGCAAGATGACGTGTTTTTTTATCTATTGCTCACGACATGACGTTTATGATAACATGATTCACAAATTACCGGGAAAGCAGGGTGTTTTCAGCGGGGGGGGGGGTTGCCACTGGGGGCCTTGAAATTTTGTAGGGGGCACCAAATATTTTTTTCCGGTTTACAATTTTTCCCAGTCACGCCAGTCGCCAAAAACTGGCTCAGCGGGGGGAGGAGGGGGGGGGGGGATGAGGTAAGGCCGAAATTTTTTTCCTCCAAATCCCAGGTCAAAAATGTTTCCCGGTCATCATTTTTGTGGGGGGGACCTGGGGGGCACAATACGCCCCTGAACTTGTGATTCCGTGGCAAAATTTATATTTTGAAATCATGAATACGTAGAGCATGAATATATTTCTATACTTGTATGTGTATGGTTTTTTTTTTTCAAATGCAAATGTGTGTATGTGTATGTGTATGTGTATTGGTATGGGTACGGGTGTAATGTGTGAATTAGTTGTCGTATGACAGATGTCTAAAATCTTCACTTCTTTCACGAAAATGAAAAGTAATGACAATCCCAAAAGAAATCTTGCTTTCAAAATTTCAGCATTATGGTGTGCAGGGTGTTGCTCTTGATTGGTTTACTAGTTACTTGTAAAATGGATATCAATATACTGTTTATCATTCGTGTTCCTCTAAAATCTTACCCTTGATATGTGGTGTCCCGTAGGAGTCAATTACAGGGCCTCTTTTATTTCTGATTTATATTAATGATTTGGCAAATGTGTCCGATTCACTGCAATATATTTCTCTTCGCTGATGATACCAATATATTTTATTCTCATACTGATTACAATTCTCTCATTACCAAATTTAACGTTGAATTGCCGAAACTGTCACTCTGGTTCCAAAGTAATATGTTATGCCTTAATGTATCTAAGACAAATTCCATTCATTTCAAAAGTAGAAAGACTAATAATGATCCTGGAAATAATGTATTATTCATCGATGACATTGCAATAGAACAAAAGACATCTGTTAAAATCTTAGTTTTGGTTATTAACGAATATTTTACTTGACATGATCATGTAAAATATATTTCTACCCCAATTGCACGATATATTGGTGTTATGTGTAAGTTACGACATTTTTTCCCCTCAAAAAGTTTGTTGCTATTGTATAATTCACTGGTCTTACCCTAAGTTCCTTATTGTAATATCGTCTGGGCAAACTCATACACTAGTACCGACATTTTTGTTACAAAAGAAAGCCATACGATTATGCGCTGGTGCTGAATATAGAGCTCATACAGACCCAATTTTTTAAACACAAAATTTTGAAAGTCCTAGATATTCACTTTTTCAGACTGCTATTTTTATGTTTCGTCAGAGTTTAAACCAATTACCTCTTTACTTTATGAACATGTTTCAATCCAATACAGAAATCCATTCTTATTCCACAAGACACGCTAGCAATATTCATTTATCAAATCCTTGAACTCTCGTAGCACACAAATCTATTCGATACTCCGGCCTAGACGTATGGAATTCTTTGTCCTTTGAAATTCTTGATATTAAATCAGTAGCTTCATTTAAAACATCTGTTAAAGATATGATATTTGCCCGATATAAATGATTAACCTACATATATTCCCTTGAAAATTTCGTCCATTGTAACACCAGCTTCCTTCCTTTATTCCCGAGCCACTATACTTGCCATAAAATTTAGATTGCCTGTTGCTTTGATCTCGCACTATAGTTTCGTGAATATTCATGTATTATGTCATTGTATCACAGAGTACTATTGTACGAGGACCTTTCTTTAATTTTTACCCTTCTTTCTTTTCCTCTTTCCCATGTTCTTCTCTCGTCATCTGCTACTGTTTTTCCCGCTATCGCTTTTTCTTTGCATCACAAAGATACATATATCGTAGTTTATGAAATTTGCTGTGTAATTTTGTTCTTGTTTCTTGTATTATGTGTAATAAGAGGCCCCAAATTCTTAAGCTTGGTCATTGGGAGTCATCCTGCATGGTTATGATTTATATTTGTATTTACATTTCTTAAAGTAATATTTGCTTTCGTCATGCGCAGAGTTTGCCATGACCATGATTGTTTATATCATATTGTATTACTGTACTATTTTTGCCATGTAGAAACAATAAATGAAAAAGAAAATGAAATGAAATCATCAACAATATATTAACAAAATATAAACAAAGATGGCACAAACAGTTTATTTGGCAAACACGATTCATTCATTCGGGGGATAATACTTTCCGATCAAATTATCACTTATTCATTCAAACAGTGGGACACTTTTGATGTTAGACCTATACTTTATTTTTCTGCCAAAACAATTACAATAATGATTGACACTTTTAACTATCGAAGTGTGCCCATTTTAGAGAGGGGGTCAAAAGTTGACCTGAACGTGTTAAATCCATATTATGATCTTACCTTGGCGATATGTTGCAAATACTCTTTGCTGTCTTGTGTCGTCTTTGATTCTACTTTCAATTTTTGATAGCAAACAGACGTTTAAATCGTACGTAACATTAAGGCTCAATGTAGTCATTAGTGACTGGCCTATTGGGGTCATTGAAGTCACGGTAATGGTCACATGAGATATACATGATAAGTCTTCCAATCCCTCCTGGATCTGCTCCGGAATCTGTCATAAAAAGAAAACAAGTGTCGTGAGATGTTTTGACTGACTGGTAGTAAATACACTGTAAAAAGTGTTTTGAAAGCGATAGGAAATATGCGTTTAGAAAGTGTATGTTTAGATTATTGACACTTTTGTACAGATGTATAGAAACGACGCTAAGCATCTGAATTTACAAAGTGACAGCAAGAATGTGAATATTGAAGTTTTTAATCGCTGAACACAGGTTTGACAGTGTACTGATGGAAAAAAAATAGTGTCCTAAATTAAAGTGGGTCTTTATTCCCATATATTCCTGACTTAGCACTAAAATTCCCATGTTAGAACATTTTGTTTCTGCTGCTTTACTTCTCTAAGCTAACCAATTATCATCTTGAATCAAATCAAGGTACAAGTTTTGTATTGACCTGATCGTCTTTGTTTTTGTTTTGTTTTGTTTTGTGAGTGTTTTTTTTTTGGGGGGGGGCTTGTGTAGTGGGAAGCTGGTAATATAAATGCATGTAAAATATGTATTGTAAATGTCTAAAAATTGACGTGGACTCCAACTGAAGAAGTGGCTAGAGTGCAAACCATAATAATCACAACAGCGAAAGTAAAGTAAAATGGATAAGACAAAGGCGTATGACGCATTTAAGTAATAACGTCATATGTCATATTAATATGTTTTCATTCATTGATTCGTTTTATTCATTCTGATTTCAAAATAATCACGCATTTACACAACAACATAATTATACAAGCAAATAAAACATCTGCAGCATGAGATGTGAAAAAATTACTATTCCTATTGATTATTATCAATATAAACTGAGAAAGAAAATATAGCCTTGTGAAAAGAAGGCTGCGCTAGAAATGCATGCAAAGGCAGGCTTTAAGTCAAATACATTACAAAGACAAAAAAAACAGAAAATAATCGGAGAGCAAAAACAACATATGGGATTGAAAACATCAGTGAATCCTTAACTGGATATACATTTAACACAATTTATTAAAACCTTTAATTTTTTTCGAGGATTATATAGGAATGTAATTACAAACACCAGGGGACAGATGCTTGACAAACGTAGAATTCATTTTAAAGCCGAAGTTAAATTTTGGGGATTTTTTTATTTAAAGGCTTTATGCCCAAAAGTCATATCCCAGCAATAACAGATTCTGAATGTCTTTAGTTTTTTTTCATCAATTAATGAAAAATCTCGGGGGGGGGGAACCCCGAGATTTTCGACTATATTTTACATTATAGCATCCAAAGGGTTAATAAGGTGTTAAGGTTATATGAGTTTTACCTCATCTGAAAGATCAGACGCAGTCGTGTATATTACTTGGCCAGCGCTTTGTTTTCTAAATCAAGGTTTTGCAGCCACGTAAAGTTTCTAACATCATGTCTCCGAGAGAAGCTGATACCGAAGTGTTTTGCTATTACTCAAAAGCTCAACATCAGGAATATCGCTAGTAATACCATTCGTCATAATTTGGAGCAGTGTTCTCGACGGCTAATGCGTCTTCCTTTGCAGTCATTTCGTCGCGATGTTCTACTCCACCATAGACGTATGACGTTCCTTGGTAATGAATTGAGGGATATATGCAGTGACGCCCGCCAACTTCACCACATTCGTTCCTTCATCCATGGCTGTAACCGTGAGTACTATGATTTTTGTCAGCTAACAAACAGAAAAAAATTAACATCACTTCGTTTAACCATCTTGAATCAGCATGCTAACCGGGAAGATAATCTTGTAGTTACTATTCCCAGGAATCTGCCACTTACAAGTGACGAAAAATCGGTACATAGCAAAGGCCACTCGTTCATCCCTTCACGCTAAAAAGTTGACGAATTTCAACTTAGGTCCGATGATGAACAATTTTCTAGACGTATTCGTTTTACAGCACACTTTTCCAGGGATAACGATACAGATGAAGAACCTCAATCCACACTAGATCCCTTTGATGATTTGAAACCTCGAAAATCTAAATGGACATCAAATGAAGGTACCTTTCCGGATCTTGATCTATTCATTGACAATTGCCGAAATGACATCAACACCCTCATGAGAAACCAGAGAACGTTTCCTCAAAATCTTAGTAAAGGAGAGAAGCAGGCAATACATTCCCTCCGTAACAACAAGAACATAGTTATAAAACGAGCAGACAAGGGTGGCGCTGTTGTTGTGTGGAGGAGAGACTTGTATATCGCTGAAGCAGTTCGTCAACTTTCTAACGCGGAACTTTATTCCGAGCTTGACCATGATCCTACTACTGAGCATCAGAACGTGATTGCTGATACTGATCTTATTGAGAGGAGGGAACTTCCTGATAACGCCATCAATCTACTACAAGATAGACCACGTTGTGCGCAGTTCTATCTGCTACCCAAGATACATAAAACTAACACACCTGGCCGTCCGATAGTTTCCCCTTGCAGTTGCCCTACCGAACTCGTCAGTAAATATTTGGACAGTATTCATGCTCCATTTGTCTCCAAGCTTCCTACATAATTATGTCAGAGATTCTTTCCGATGCAATTCGTCTGCTCAGAGAATTCTGCTTCCCCGACAACGGTAATCATCCAGGCGCGGTTCTAGAGCAACAATTTTAGGGGGGCTACAGGGGGGCTTGACGGAAACATGCGAGGGAGCGAAGCGACCGAGCGGGGGGAGGGTGTGGGAGGGGGGATACCCCCCTCCCACGGTAGGAACTTTTTGAAAATACACATACAGAAGACGAAATTCTGGGCATGGTAAATACACATTTGAAAGGTATATTTTATGAAGATTATTAGGGATTATTTTCAAAAGATTACAGAAAGTATATATGTGAAAATTGTAATGGGGCAGTGATACTTGCGAGGGAGCGAAACCCCCGAACGGGGGAGGTTGTGGGTCTCTAATATAGGTACTCTAGTTGTGGAAGGGGGAATACCCCCTCCCACGGTATAGAACTTGTTGAAAATAGGCATTGAAAAGATTTTTTTCTAGGCATGGTAAACACATACTTTTGCCAATGGTATATTTTATCAAGATTAGGGATTGGGAAGTCATACTTGCGAGGGAGCAACGCGACCGAGCGGGGAGGGTGTGGGAGGGGGTATATACCCCCTCACACAGTAGAACTTTTTGAAAATACGCATAGAAAAGAGGTGATTCTGGGCATGGTAAATACATATTTGAAAGGTATATTTTATGAAGATTATTCGGGATTATTTCCCAAAGATTACTGGAAGTATGTGAAAATTGTAATTGGGCATTGATTCTTGCGAGGGAGCGAAACCTCCGAATTGGGGGGGGGGTATCCCCCTCCAACCGGTAGGAACTTTTTGAAAATACGCATAGAAAAGATGTTTTTCTAGGCATGGAAATACATATTTTTGGCAATGGTTTATTTTATCAAGATTAGGGATTGGAAAGTCATACTTGCGAAGGAGCGAAGCGACCGAACGGGGGAGGGTGTGGGAGGGGGGACACCCCCCTCTCACGGTAGGAACTTTTTGAAAATACGCATAGAAAAAAATGGGTTTTTAAGCATAGTAATAATTGTAAAGATATATTTCATGAAGATTATTGGGGATTGTTGTCAGGTTTTCAAAACATATACAGGAAATTATGAAAAACTGTAATTGGGTACTCATACTTGCTAGGGAGCGAAGTGAACGAACGGGGGAAGATGTGGGAGGGAGCATACCCCTTCCACGATAGGAGCCTTTCGACAATATTCCTAGAAAAGACGGGTTACTAGGCATAGTAAATACATATTGCAATTTTATCAAGATTACGGATCGGGTATCATACTTGCGAGAGAGTGAAGCAACCGAGTGGGGGAGGGTGTGGATAACCCCCTCCCGTGGTAGAAAATTTTTGAAAATACGCATAGAAAAGACGTGATTCTAGGCATGGTAAATACCTATATTTTGAAGGATTTGTAAAAATTATTACAGATTGTAGTCATATCAGGATTTCAAAGAGATGTAGGCCTACAGGAAGTATGTGGAAAACAGAATGCGTAAATGCGAACAGAAAAGACGTGTTTTCTAGGCATGGTAAATGGATATTTTAAAGGTATATTTGATAAAGATTCAGGATTTCAAAAAGATGTTCAGTATGTGAAAAACTGTAATTCGGTATTCATACTTGCGAGGGGGCGGGAGACGGGTGTGGGATGGGGAACCAACGGCAAGAAATGTTTAAAATACACGTAGCAAAGACATGTTTTTAAGCACAGTAAATACATATATTAAACGTATATTTATGCAAATAATTATTGGGATGTTGTTAGTATTTCAAGAAGATGAACAGTAAGTAAGCCTATGTGAAAAAAATGTAAATGGGTAGTCGAGGGAGCGAAGCGACCGAGCAAGCGTAGGAACTTTTTGAAAATATGTAAGAAAAAGACGCGTTTCTGGGCATGGTAAATACATATTTATAAAGTCTTATAACTTCTTTCTATTAATATTCAATCTTTGCTAGATCGCTTTAGTTTAAAACATTTTTGGTCCGAAAATTTTGGGGGGGCTTGAGCGATTTTAGGGGGGCTCAAGCCCCCCAAAGCCCCCCCGTAGAACCGCGCCTGTAATCATCTCCTGTTTATCATGGATGTGTCCGCTTTATACACCAACATACCAACACATGATAGTCTGATTGCTATCCGTTCATTCCTTGAAAGGAACCCGTCAACCGATCGCCCCAGTGATGCCACCTTGCTTCGTCTGACTGAGCTTGTTCTTAATCTGTCATCATTTCAGTTCATGAGAAATTCTACAATCAAAAGAAGGGCGTTGCCATGGGTACTAAGATGGGCCCTTCCTATTGCTTGCTTGTTCATGGGCTATGTAGAAGAACGGATGCTAGCTGCTTACCAAGGACCCAAACCGCTGTTGTTGAAGCGTTACATGGATGATTTCATCGGCGTATCTTCACTTAGCGTAAATGAACTGAATGACTTCATCAACTTTGTCAAAGAATACCATCCGTCATTGAAATATACCAGTCAGATATCGGATAGTAATGTTTCCTTCCTGGACATCAACGTTACGATTTCGGGAGAAAAGCTGTCGACAGATGTCTTCTACAAACCAACAGACTCTCACTGTTACCTAACGTATGGTTCGTCTCACCCACCAGCCTGTAAGAAATCACCCCCTACTCGCAGCTGCTTCGTCTCCGCCGCCTGTGTAGTGACGACGATACTTTCCAAGAAAGAGCGGAGGAATTGAGTGATTTCTTTCAGAATAGAGGCTATCCTCATGACGTCTTAACCACCGCAGTGAAGCTGAAGAATGCTACTCAAGAGGCCGCCTTGGATGAGAATGCTCCTACTCGCGATAAAGTTGTTCCTCTGGTCATGACTTTCCATCCAGTCACCCAGCAGATCACTAAGACCATCAAGAGAATCTTCAGTGCTCTACTCACGAAGAACCCGACTAGCCGTAAATTTTCTGGCCATTCCGTGCTGCCAACCTTCCTGAGGGATAAAAACCTCAAGGATATGCTAGTACATTTTCGGCTGCCAGGGAACAACATCGCCATCAAGCAGGGAGGGACGTCAAGCTGCCGCCACCCTCGGTGTAAAACCTGCGGGATAGTCACCTCCAGGGACATGCTAGTCGGCCCTACGGGCACATGGAGAGTACAGGACACTTTCACGTGCACTTCAACGAACTAAGTGTACTGTCTGATGTGTAATAAATGTGAGAAACTCTACATCGGGGAAACGAAACGGCGGCTTGTAATTATACATACATTCAGCATATCTTATAGAAATATTGCTTACACGTACGCAAGTACGTAATAACAATCCCACTGGCAATGCAAGATGTGGCAATCCCCGCTGCCAGATTTGTAAACACTTAATTGTTAAAGACAGGATTGTGCAATCCCTTGGTTTCTTCGTGCGCCCATCACAGGCTGATTGCAATGCTACTAACGTGGTGTACAGCCTGTGTTGTGGAAAATGCCCCGGAGTTCTTTATATTGGGGAAACTACGAATTTCAGACAACGATTTAACAACCATAAGAGCACTATTGCTAGAAAACAAATCCAACATCCTGTGGCGAAGCATTTCAGTGCACCTGATCACAAAATCTCTGATCTTCAGTGTTGTATACTGTACCAAGGTTTGGAAGACTTCAATGACAGACATCTCAGAGAACTTAAAACCATCATAAAAACGGGGAGCTTCCAAGGCGATGGCCTCAATAAGGACCTCTCGTGGCTGACTAACTATACATTTTACCAATAAATTACAGAGGATAACACAGAATTATGCCTTTTTTTGGTTCATTTTAGTGGAGTTACCTTGAAGGTAATTAATATAGCATTGCAAAAGAACGCTTACCATATGATTTACAGTGAGAGTTATTGTTATTAGAGTCAGTCCTAACGTTACTACTTGTTTTATTATTATTAGGAGAGAATAATGATTACAATTTCGTATTTAATTTGTTCAATAGCAATACAATATAGGGGCTTGTTGACTTAGTGCAATTACATGTACATTGTCACCTATGCAGCCGTTTCCTCCTGTACGCGCGGATGCTGCTACCATAGAGACGCTTATGTGCGCGCATACAGTGAAACGCGTGAATGCGTCATTTATTAGATAAGCATTGATGTAAAAGTATTTTTCAAATCAGTCTGTACACTTGAGAACGGGCAAGGTGCCCGAAAATTCGTGTATGAATAAATTTCTTTGTTGGATTTTCAAGCATGACCGGACTAAAAAGTCTTTTTATTCTGACTGTTATAATATTCCAACACGTGGACTGTGAATACAATATATTTCTGATTCAGAAACAGATTTGTATTTTAACATCTTGGCCGCACCCTGGCCGCTGACGAAGAGTGTGGCACTAACCTGTTGTGTCATTTTGTACTCCGCCTGTAGGAGGGAGTATTTATTCGCTGTTTAGTTTGTTATACATTATCATTTTTGTTCGATTGATCAGTGAACACCAAGAAAGTTTGGTTGACTATCGGGAAAGGCTGATTGGCAGCGGGAAAGACCGTGGACAGCCGGGAAAGACC
>JZLH01S0144941.1:12184-26336 GCA_001188425.1 Eucidaris tribuloides | reverse complement strand
ATGCTATTACCATGCAAGTACATACCATGGTAGTAGCAGGCAGTGGCGTAACTACGTGGGGCGGGGGGGGGAGGGGCACGGGGCCAGCCGGCCAAAAAACAACTACAAACAAACAAAAGAAAAAAAAGAAAAAAAGAAAAAGAAAACAGCGCGAACTAAGCTGGAATTGTATTTACTGCACATTTTGAAATACACTTATCAGCGTAAGTCACTACGTTCTCATTATTATTAAAAACTTCTGCTTATACCAGGGAGTTGTTGCTTATACAATAATGTGGTCTGTTTGTTAACTCAAATGGGTATCACAAGTTTGTGCATCAACGTGTATATTTGGGTAGTCCCAATTTATTTATCGTGGCAGAGACGCCACGTTTAGTTTAGAACCCTTTTTTATATTTCACGAAACGTCCACATGAGGTAAAGTTACTCTAATCGAGAGTAATGTAGTGAGTTAAAATTCAGGTATTTCGCCGCTTACAAAACTTTACTCTTGCTGGTCGTTTCATAAATCTAAATAATTTGTTTCAAGTCTTTGACGAGTGTACCGTATTTCCATCGTTGAGTGGATTGCTTTGCTTATTTATCACTGAAATGTTCCAGAATATAAATGTAGATATTTCATTTGTGACACATCTTTATAATGCTCGCTACTTATCCCACTTACTTCATATGTCCCACTGCTTAGATAATGTAGTTAAAAGGACTAAATATAATTATGAATGCTTGCTCGTCTGGTCGGGGAAATTTTGGGTTCCATTTTTCTTTTCATTCTCAAAAAAAAAGTGAGTTGACGGATTTATCTTGAACCAGAATGCATGGCAGTATACGTTTACCAAGAACAGTTTTTCTGCTCTATTTTCCTCCAAAGAAATTATTTTCTCTTTCAAGTCCGCTCGCTCGCTACGCTCGTTCGCATGACTGCCTCCCTAATTTACTTCGACCCAGTAATACCCTCCTGAAAATCAAACGGTGTGGAAATTTCTCCTTGAAAATCTACACACATGGCACACCTTTTGCTCATGCGCCAGTCTGTATTCCTGTAAAATTAAATGTCAAATCGGACAGAGGGGTTATGTAACACTTGCATAATTCAATTTGCGCCCACAATTCAGTCTAAATTATTTCGAAGTATTCTAAAAGAATACCCAATAAAGTGTGCTTTTTCTTATTGGAGATTAAAATTTTTCTAACCGCTCGCTCGCTACGCTCCCTCGCGGAATTGCCTTCTAACCACTTGTGACAAATATGCAAACATATTCCAGTAGACAAACATACAATTTCATTGCAGTATACCGTGTAAGGATGAGTAGGCCCACGGTAAGCCACTGCATAATTCAGTTTGTTCTCGCATTGCAGTATTAATTATTTGGAATTATTTTTTTGAAAGATAATACCACGAAAAGTGTTTTTTGTCTTTGGATTTCCATTTTTCCAAACCAAGCACTCGCGGAATTCCTTTTTAACCAATTATGACATACATGATATTCCTTTTTAAATACACACGAAAAAATGCAAAATTTATAACAATATTACTGAAAATTGTTACATTGCCAAACTACTTTTTAGTACCCTAACTATACGCTTGGCCTACACGCAGCGCTAAAAATCCACCATCTGAAAATACAATTTCGGGTGAGTGGCTGGGTGCCCCCTTAATGAGTTGATCTACGGTACGCCACTGGAAGTAAGTATTCCATGGTAATACCATCATAAGGAAAGCATACATGGGTTTATCAGGGTAATACCATAGAAACTGCGGTATTATCATGGTTTAAATGTTTGTACGGGTGTATTATGACTCCTCCAGACACTATAGCGCTAATTATCAGATAAAAGTTGCCACAAATGTTGTGAAAGTGTCAAAATAGAGTATTTGCATGCAGACTACTTTACCTGTGCCTCAGACAAGTTCAATGATAACACGTCTTCCAGAATTTGGGCTGTAAATGATACTCCTTCCGCTGTCACGTTGTTACTGGTCACTAACACGACGTCGTCAAGCACATCGTTTACGATCTCCTTTGTGATATTAATCTAAAAATAAAAAACACATACCTAACTTGAAACATTTCACATTGTACTTATTTTACACCTAGTTAAGCCACTCATTTAAATTATACGGCTGTCACACGGGCGATCAGAGAAGTTCCAAAACCGCCCCAAAACAATTTTTATCAGTTGGTAAAATCTACACCCTATCCAAGGATTTATTGAAAATTCTACCCACTAAACAAGTATAACCCGTAAAACATACCCCTAAACAAGGTCTGCTTCCAATTTAACCTCTAGAACATCAAGGTTTAATCACCTTAAACGTTTAATCCCTAACTGGGTCTACCTCATTCTAAATTAACCATCTAAACTTGCCAATAGCAAACATTTTTGATAGTAATTAATACAAAATGTGACAATACTAAGTTAAATCTCCCTGTAGACACTAGTGTAGAATAATCTTCATTCCCAGAAGATGTTTTGCTATACGCTCTAATGACTTGTAAGGCACATGTACACAAATGGCACATCTGACGCGTTGAAAATGTCCTGAGAATCTGAGAAACATTTCTAAAAATTGTAGAGGATAATAA
Source organism: Eucidaris tribuloides (assembly GCA_001188425.1). Classification (NCBI taxonomy): domain Eukaryota; kingdom Metazoa; phylum Echinodermata; class Echinoidea; order Cidaroida; family Cidaridae; genus Eucidaris; species Eucidaris tribuloides. The sequence goes on along the minus strand of JZLH01S0144941.1, from coordinate 23,751 downwards.
TCTGAAGAGGTAAATTTGCAAAGTGCAAAAAAATATTGAATTAAACGAATAAAACGATAATGTAAAACAATCAGAAGTCACGTTATAGCTTGTGTTTATTCCCTGCAGGCAACAGAACGGGTCGGTTTATTAATGATATCTAGGCAACCTCGTTCTTTTCATATAATGATACCGTATATCTGTTTATTAGCACACACACACCACACACACACACACACACAACACAACACACACACACACACACACACACACACACACACACACACACACAATCAAACCTATTTAAATTTCTTGGCAAACTGCTTGGATGGCGTACACTATCTCAAGCTTTTTCACTCTCGGGAATTATAATGTGGATATGTGAAAGAGCGCTGCTAAAAATAATCCCGTACGGCGAACTACAGGCTCGTTTACACTATGTTCCCGGTGGCCACGTCAGCCCCGTTTGCCCGAAACGTAGTAAACCGTGGGATTTTGGCCATGTTTTACTCCGTATTCAAGTATTACGTCTTGATAAGTTTTCTTACGATCCATCGCGGTATCCGTGACGGGCCTTGGGAAGAAATAAGCTGCCGAGTCCCGGAGGCTCAAAGGCTCACTACGTTCGGCCCGCGGTCTACCACGGATGTCAGTACGTTCCCTTCCGACCCGTCACCTTCTGTTGAAGTCACTTACGTCTTCCACGTTCTGATCAAGGTCTGACACGTTTTTAACGCTCTCTAACGCTTCTACAGATGGAACGTGAACGCTGGGTAGCCTTGGAGCACGTTTGTGCCCACGGTAAAGAAAGCTTCCGGAACAATAGCAACAGCAGTGTGTATTAAAGAAATTGTACAAGTGAAAAATTATATTTTTGTTAGATGAAATCTTGTTATGTTTGGTATTTTGACAAAGCTAAAAGACCACATATTTTAATAAAATCTATTTCATTTCTTGTGGTTTTGTCTAACCTGAGATATGATTTTCTGCACCAAATAAGACAAAATCGCTTTTGTACAGCAGTGACTGTACGCGTATGTACATTTTGAAAAAGAAACCAATGAATAGCGTGCAATCATGAAATGGTTAAGTGATCATCACAAACATATTTCGAGCATTTAGAAGTTATACCTCTCTATATAATTTACATTTTTAAAAAAAAGGAAAATTTGCATTAACAAAGGACACGAAATTAAAATACATGCACGTGGTTCAACATGGAAACAGTGTTAATATTCAGTAAATGGTACGTGGCCCTACAAGAGCGGCCTTAGTTGTTGATGGCGTTTCAACATCAAGAAACACAATAAGTATAACATATTTTATCAAGAGTGAATGTTTATGTGAGTTTACTCAGTTTTTTCTTACTTTACGCTGTTAGGCCTAAATTGTTTTGATTATTATTTTTTTTATTACGATTAACACATTCTGTTTTAAAGGTCAAATGCTGATTTTGACCATTAATTCAAAAAGTAGCACAAACGCGATTTTGACCGACTGGAAAAAAGTTTTCATAACTCTTGATTAAAAAAAATAAATTGGATGAAATAAAGTAAATGAGAAAAACTGGTTATTTTTCTTTAATGTGATACCATATACCACAAACTCTGAGAAAATTTAGTACCAAAAAATATTTTTTCCAGATTTTCCCATTCTTGACATAATGTACAACAAAATAAACTCCTCAAAAAAAGTTTGGAAATCTGAGTTTGATCGGTTATATCTCCTGTTTCGTAATAATAATCAATATAAGCTTGGTATTATCGGAAAGAGTATTTAATTTTCTTTAAAATGATACCCTACTTGTTATGATTATACAACCAGGGAAAGGGTGGTGTCTTAAAATGTGGTGTAAAGTGTAAATTGAAAAGTTGCAAAATCACCAATGTTCGGCATGTTCGGTAAATCACCCAATTTTCGTTGTTGTTGATGAGTGAGTTTTTTTTAATGTCTCTTTGGTTGTTATGCACTCTAATGTGAACATTGACATGGATTGAAAGAAACACCTGCACAAGTAAGCAAACAACAACAACAAACAGTGAAGCAACTAAATAAACAAACTTGTATGGGCATTTAAAAATTGGATATAAGGCATTTAATTTCACAGACATTTAATCTCATCACAGTAACACAACAAAGTGATAAAAAAAAAGTGTCAGGGACTTGATTTGCATGCATTTTCATGTTTATCTTCCCATGGATCTTTCATTTTATCAATTTTCATTGATTTTAATAACATGATCAGAGTTCAATATCGGGTGGAAGACCCACGTACCTGCACCACGGCCTGGCACCACAATCCACATGGTGTTGATGCACTTTGTAATTCGTTGCTGTGGGTTGGTATTCCACTCGTCAATCAGTAATTGATGCAAACCTGCCAATGTCGTTACATTTGTGACTCTCTTCCGTACAGCCCGGCCAAGTTGATCCCACAAATGTTCAATGGGGTTGAGGTTTGGGCTGCATGCAGGATAGTCCATTCTTGTGATACCCTCTCTCTGAGAAAATCCATGCAAATCAAGCTCCTGACACTTTCTTTATCACTTTGTGGTGTAAATGTGGTGAAGGGTCCGTGAGTTTAAATGTTTTATGTCCAATTTGTAATGCCCATGCATGTTCTTTTTCACTTTTTGTTGTTGTTGCTTGTTTATTTTGCAGTTGTTTCTTCAATCCATGTCAATGTTCACATTGGAGCGTATAACAACCAAAGAGACAATGGAAAACTCACTTATCATCAACAACAACAACAATTGGGTGACCAACCGAACTTTTGTCATTTTGCAGCTTTTCAATTGACACTTTACACCACATTATAAGACACCGCCCTTTCCCTGCTTGCATAATCATAACAAGTAGGGTGTCATTTTAAAGAAAATTGAATAATCTTTCTAATGGTACCAAGCTTGTAATGATTATTTCTACAAAACGGGAGATATAACCGATCAAACTCAGATTTCCAAACTTTTTTGAGGAGTTTATATAGGGGGCCTTATACTCTGCCACATAATTGAAATTGGCACCCTCCTGCCAAACTTGTTAGAGGTGTGTTTCGAGCTTCAGGGAGATCCGTGTAGTTTCCCCTCCTGCCGGGCCGGCCAGCTTTTATACTCCCTCCCAGACCGCCTTGTCCGTATCAGACCGTATTACATCGCAACGCGTCGTATTCTTTCAAGCCCCAAAACCGTCACTTGCCTGGACGTACCGTAACTGAACGCGACAAAATGGCTACCATTACAGTCAGAACCGTGACAAAACGCGGCAGAACGTGACAAAACTTGAAAGGATCGTGAAATGCCGGGAAATACAGATGCTTCCAGTCGCGCTACGGACCGCCTCTAAGTATTGTTACGGCTTATTACGTACTGTCACTATCTATTACGTTTACCTCGTTTTACTACAGGCTACCAGGTTTCTCATCGACACCGTGACTACCGTAGCAAATTTTTTGACGGTTAAAAAATCTGGCCCGGCAGCTACGGCAATCACGGACTGTCACGTTTGCCCAGCCCGTTCTACCACGTGGTTTCACGTCTATCCAGCTTTGTCCACGGTGGCCTGAAACGTGGTTGCCGTGGCCGCCGGGAACATAGTGTAAACGCGGCTTACGTTTTGGACAAGTCGGGATGCCGTGTCCACGAGGAACATATTACAATTACAACAGTGTGTTATATTTCCAGTCCGACGTTGGGTTATAGTATAGGAAAGTTTCGCCGTTTACAAGGTAGCCAATCCGAATTATTATATTGCAGTTTAATCGATATGTTATATAGTTATGATATAAGATATTGCTGATTTTAAATGCTATTAATGCAAATATTACAAAAAAAAGTAGAAAGAGAGATTGTATTAAACTCAAAACAGTAAAATCAACAGAGGAAGCAGAAGTCTATCCATTAATCAGGCAAAAAACTAAAAATCGAAGGAGGCTTAATCTGACATTTCAAAGGTGACTGTAAGTAGTTTCTGAAGAGTGACTAAGTAATTGGGCCAGTACGAAAACAGCAACTGTGGTAAATACGTAAGTATAGTTATAATAGTGGTAATAGGGGAACATAGCAGTCATCATCGTCATCGTAGTAGTAGTAGTGGTAGCAGCATGGGCGTAAATCCGGTCCGACGAGTGTTGGGGGAGGAGGATGATCGATGAAATTTCCAAATTTTGGAGACACCCCCAAATCAAGGGATATTTCTTGAAAATGGGAAACCTGCAACGTGCAAAATATACCACTACCTCTAAACATGGGCATATAGCTTTTATTGTGATTACATTAAGGCCTTTCACGTAATGTGTTTCTCGATCTTTTGCTGTAATATGAAAGAAGTAAATACCATAACATTACATATTTGTATGGCCTATATGAATGTGCGAGCCAGACTGCATGATGTCAAATAAAAAAAGGGGGAAATGTTTCTGAAATGTCTCATATTCAGAGACTGAAAAGACCTTCAAATATAATGTCTCAAATATTTCCATTTACGTAAGTTGCTCTAAGTCGTTTCAAATTCGGGGCACAAATTAAAGAGGAAAAGAACTAGTATCACTAAACAAAAGGCGGTAGCGAAAGTTAAATTAGAACGGGTGCTTCTAAAATGTGAAAAACGGCCATTCTCATAGGTGAGGCTTATCAGAGGTGAAAACTTAGACAATTGTGTTTATCTACAAAGAAAACAATAATAGAAATAAAAAGGGGCATTCATTCTAATGGATCATTTTGATCCAAATGAATAAAGGCTTGACCAAGTTATGCTTGATGAAGGTTGAAACAGAAATGAAATGAAAATGAAAAGTATAGCTATAACAAACTGAAGTTATTTCTTGTCATTTTCTATTGAAATTGTTATTTCCTAAATTTCTTGTCATACCTTTTCAATAATTGAAAGCGTTTCTTCTTTCCTGGAGTTGCTTGTTATCTTTTCACAATAACATACTCTACAATCGCAGTTTTCACGAAACAAATCGTTTCCTAGAAGGGAAATAGAAGCACACAATATATAAGATATATCTTATTAGTTGAAAGTTCTACAAATATGAGGGTTTTTTTATCATCCGTCTTTACAACAGTCTCTGTACAGACCCCATAGTCGTAAGTAGGAATTCTCAAAGCGGGTATTATTATTTGCGGCCACATCTCTTTACGGCCAAATATATATAGCGACCAAAAAGCCAACGGGGAGGGGGGGGGAGTCCGACGGGAGAACACCCCCCCTTTCTTCAAAAAATGAAAAAAAAAATGAAATAAATAAATAAAAATAAATAAATAAATAAATAAGTAAATAAATCATATCCATTCATGGCCAAACAGCGAAGCGAAAATCCAAAAATCATGACTGATGGCTCCAAGGCCAAAAGGGTGATGTTTTCAGCCAAAAATGGGAATGTTTTCCGTGAAAATGGGGATGTTTTCCCTAAAAGGTGGGTGTACTTGCACCCAAAACATCACCTCCGTTCGCTTATGACATCACTATCAGTAATTTTGTATATCTCCAGCATATAAAAAGATTATCATGACTAATGTCGGCTTTTAAGTTATGTATGCACATATTTCGCAATAATCAAAATCGTGGTCAATAAATAAAAAAAAATAATAAATAGTGTAGAAATAATATTTCAGTTTTTCTCAATTAGTATAAAGATACAGCGATATCTGAATTTTAGATTTAAAAAAATGATATGATTTTTATTTTTTAAATATCATTCCAGTATTACCTCTACATGATATTTGATTACAAGACATCAAGACAGCATCAGATGGTACACCAATCACTGGAATCGCGGATTGTGATCTCTTGGTGGTCTGTATTGATACACACATGAATCTCCTTTCAGAACATGGAAGTCGGGATTGGAAATTCCACATCACCCTTAGATCTCGAATACGAGTCGCAGTCCCCGCCTCGATTGCAGCACTGGCTTGTTCTGGTGTCAGCGGCAGGTTTCTTTCCATCAAACGATCACCGTTTCCGTTGCTATATGAACTTATCCACGTGATGATTTGCCAGACGTCTGATTGGTTGATGCTTGCACTCGATGGGTCGGATTCTAGAGTGACGTCAAACTCGATGGTGGCCGAGGTTGTACATTCAGAATAGTAGCCCGATGTGATGGTCAAATATGAGGCAATGATCCACACTTTGGATATTAAAAGAAATTTAACGAACATTTCATTTTATTATTTTTTTGCACGTTAATAAACAAAAACTACCTCATCCAGTCCCAGGTGTTATTCTGCAAGTCCGTTGTTCTATAAATTACATAACAATGGTTAAGCCACGAATCACAGTACTCAACATATGCATAAAACTAATCAAATGATACTTGTGCATTTTACCTTCACAAGTTGGAAGTGTATCAGACAAGGTTCCAGAGCGGCAGGTTATAGTCGGAGATCCACCGAGAGTGTTTCCCGTGACACACGTAAACGTGCATCGTGTTCCATGAGCCACACCAGCTCCTGATGCACAACCGTCTGAGATCAGTGGCGTAGAATATGTTGGAACTGTACAGTCACCTATTACGCACCATATGCCAAAAGAGTATTTCAAAATATCAAGACATGAGTTGCACGAGTGTCTACGGTATGTTGGTACTGTGATTTGACTCTTAAACTTAGTAATAAGAAATAAATTTTGGTGACAGAGAATGAAATACACTACACTGAAATCGGGAAAGTAACTCCAGCGTTAACATTCAAAGTTAGCATGTCCTCTCAAATTCTTGTGGTTTTAATTAGTAGCAACTAATAATATACTGTATTTTACTCCATCAGGTATAATGCAATATTTGATTAATGTTTCGGTCAGTCCACACGGAAGAAATAACTCCGATACCGTGATTTATCCTTGCGATGATTGAATAAGTTGGTTTTAGTGACGTTGATAAGCATGATATGCCTAGCATTAGAACGTGTTACACTATTAGTCTACAAATAATTGCCTGTGGTAGAATCTTGTCCAGACTGGCTCTAAGAATACTTATAAAGAAAAAAAAAGACTAAGCGAAATTTCCACTGTCCTAAATATACTATAATTCACAATGAACGTTCTGCTGGCTTAGATTTTAGTTCGTTCTGCATCTATAACCGTAAATTTATCATAATGTTAGATTTAGAATTTAATGTCACTGAATTCTAAGCGCGTGTTCATATTATAACGGAAACTGTACTACCAATAATTTATCAGTATGCCACTACACATTGTTATGTTCTAAACAACCACAACATTCTCCTTTAAGTCGCAGATCTTCACCAAATAACACGCATAAAGCCCATAGAGGTTCAATTCCCTGGCATGTTAAGAGTTAAGTGATAGAGTCAATTGAGCTGATACAACAGCGCAAAAGGTTACGCTACATGTACCAGCCGGTTGCCATGTTAGCCGTGCTAATCGGCACTGGGCAAGCGAAGAAAAGTAATAGCACCTAGCTTTTGACAATCTCATGAACATTTCCAAGAATTCGGAGTTATTAACTTTAATTTTAGGACCGATATTATGAAGAACTGATGTGAACAAGCCAAAAGGAGAATTATTTTCGGGGGAAAGGGGGGGGGGGCAAGACCCACATTTAATGATCAAACAGTTTGATCAAAGACAAACACTTTTCAAAAATGGGGCTTGAAAAATTATGAGGCAACAAATCCCTTTGCCGCCCCCTGGCCGAGGCCATGAATATGATTCCATACTTTTGGTTTTCGTGTATCCAACCAATTCGTAAAAAAAAAATCCAGTTTCACCCTATAGCACAAAAATGATCCTCTTTTTGGCAGACAATTACTCACAGGTCATGAATTAGGCTACTGCTTTCACGATGTGCTGTGTAGGAGCATGTCTATTGTTTACATTCACACTACAACACATAATAATAAGGACTTGGTTGATTTCTTGCAAGCTGGGAAAGTCAGAATACTGAGAGAAAATTGTGTTTGTGATTGGTTTTTGCCAAATCTGCGGGAATTCTCCATGCCCATAAAATGTGATTTTTTACATTTTTGGAATCCTACGACTTTCCGCTACACATACTCATCTTAAATATATTTATAGACGGCGAACTTTCATTTGATGAAGCGACAAAGTCAGAAAAAATGGGCTAAAAGGGGATCTTCCACGAGATTTTTATTTATTTTTTTTTACTAAAAAGGAAGTCTTTAGAAACAATTCCCCGTGTCATAACATTAACTTCGGTCACATATTTTGATCCAACCTTAAAGAGAAACCTTTGGTCGTCATAAATCTCGTTTCAACAGTATATATAGCTTGCAGATTTCTTACAATGGCAAAAAAGTGCCAAAAACGACGGTTTTAGTTCCAGTTTACCAGTGTGTTGCAAAATTCTAGACCATGAAGAAAGTGAAAGATCGCTTAGAAATTCATATGAGGCAAGTTGAAATAGAATTTAAAGTTTTATGAAAATTTAAATGCCATCATGGGCAATTACCATGAGGCTCATTGTATTTTTATGAATACTGCATTTTTTACAATTTCTGAAATTCTAATAATATGGCATATTAGATTTGATAAAAGTACACACCACCATATACATCTTTAGATGTGTTAACTTTTATATGAAGTATCAAAATCAATCATTCTTTTGCATCATACCTTCACAAGTTGGAAATGTACCAGACAAGGTTCCAGAGCGGCAGGTTACGCGGGAAGAGCCAACTAGAGTGTTTCCCGTGGCACACGTAAACGTGCATTCCGTTCCATGGGCCACACTAGCTCCTGATGCACAACCGCCTGACGTCAGTGGCGTACAATGTGTTGGAACTGCACAATCAGCTGTTTTATAACATATACAAAAACGGATGTAAACATATTTAGACAAACCTGTTTAAATTACCATAAAATACTAATACAAGCACAAACACGTTTTATGTTATTATTTGTATTGCCTGTGTCTGTAAGGTATATCAGTGACTGTGGTGTAACTGACATTAGGATGATAAAGAAAATGAAAACGACAACAACATTCAAATTGGGAAAGTAAATTGAAAAACTGACATCTCAGATCTGTTGTTGCAAAAAGAAGTAGCAATAGGAAATATCCGTCAGGTAAAATTTACATTCTTCATCTGGTCGTAGTACCTTCTGCATTGTTTTACTTTTAACATGACAGTACATTGAATAAAGAAGTTAATGCCATGACCATTATCTTAAAGGTAAATGACATGATGGGGTAGTCCTCAAATTGGGCGGAAACTACTCTAGAATCAAGTAAACTATGCAAGGAATCTCCTGTGAATGGCTTGTAGTCAAACGTTGACTCATTCTAAAATAACTAATGTCAATATCCCTCGTGGCAGGCAAACCTGCTGTGTGGCTCTCTATGGGTCCCATTGTTATCGTGCCCCGATAGAATTAATGTTAATATGTTTGATTCTCCTTGAGTAAACAAATTAGAGACAAATCCTTCCGGCTCTGAGATCCACTCCAGCTGGTGTATAGTTGGTATTTATTTTAACTCATTTGGTTCTTGAGGCATATTTCAAATATTCTTAATCATGTCACTAACTTGTAAGATCACTGCATCACTGTTCATAAACTGCATGATAAAGCAATAAACTGTAGTTGAGCTGATACGTACAACAGCGAAAGCGAATACGCTTTAGAGCACAACAGCCCAAAAAATGCTAAACGTGATAATCAACATTAGGCAAGCGAAATTAAATGTTAGCTCCCTCAATCCCGACAATCTAATGAACATCCCTTAAATTTCGGCGTATTGAAAAGTTTACCATTGTGTTGCAAAACTCTAGATCATGAAGAAAGTAAAAGATCGCTCAGAAATTGATATGAGGCAAGTTGAAATAGAATTTAAAGTTTTATGAAACATTAAATACCATCATGGGTAATTATTGTCCATACCATGAGGTTCATTGTATTTGTAGGAATATTGAATTTTTACCATTTCTGGAATTCTAATAATATGGCATATTAGATTTGGTAAAAGCACACACCACCATACACATCATTAGATGTGTTAACTTTTATATGAATGAAAGTAATCAAAATCAATCATTCTACCTTCACAAGTTGGAAATGTACCAGACAAGGTTCCAGAGCGGCAGGTTACGCGGGAAGAGCCAACTAGAGTGTTTCCCGTGGCACACGTAAACGTGCATTCCGTTCCATGGGCTACACTAGCTCCTGATGCACAACCGCCTGACGTCAGTGGCATAGAATGTGTTGGAACTGCACAATCAGCTGTTTTATAACATATACAAAAACGTATGTAAACATATCTAGACAAACCTGTTTAAATTCAATATCAATCACCTAAAAAATGCATACCATAAAATACTATTACAAGCACAGACACGTTTTTGTATTGCTATAAAATAGCTAGATTATTTCAAGCATGGTTATTGGTCAAAACTCGTCACGTGGCATTCAACTTTTTTTGCGCACTGCACGGGAGTGCAAATGGTGCGCAAAAAATGACATTGCACACTCGTGATATTGCGTCGTGAGGGAAGCCGTCGGAGCACACAATTTTGTTCACGGTGAGTTTGTGACTACAGCAGATTTAGATGTAATACGCCAACTCAAGTTTGCAGCAAAATGTGAAATCTCATAGACATCGTAAGAAAAACTGTAGATCTAGTCTGCCGTTTGTTTTATGCTTGTTTATGAAAACTCGTGCCGCTATTTTATAAAACAAATAACGCACTTGCCCTCTTGTGCATCAATGTAAGTGCAGTGCACACTCGGTGTCTTTAGATGGTGCGCACAGCACATAACTGGGGAGGCACCGATCTATAAACACCTCGCGTGCACTGCATTTACACGAATGCACGCTAGGCCATGCGTTATTTGTATATTTGTATTGCCACTGTGTGTAAGGTATGTGAGTAACTGTGGTGTAACTGAAATTAGGATGAGAAAAAAAACAACAACGGCAACAACATAGAAATTGGGAAAGTATATTGAAAACTGACATCTCAGATCTGTTGTTGAAAAAGAAGTAGCAATAGGAAATATCCGTCAGGGTAAAATTTACATTCTTCATCTGGTCGTAGTACCTTCTGCATTGTTTTACTTTTAACATGACAGTACGTTGAATAAAGAAGTTAATGCCATGACCATTATCTTAAAGGTAAATGACATGATGGGGTAGTCCTCAAATTGGGCGGAAACTACTCTAGAATCAAGTAAACTATGCAAGGAATCTCCTGTGAAAGGCTTGTAGTCAAACGTAGACTCATTCTAAAATAACTAATGTCGATATCCCTCGTGGCAGGCAAACCTGCTGTGTGGCTCTCTATGAGTCCTATTGTTATCGTGCCCCGATAAAATTAATGTTCATCTTTGATTCTCCTTGAGTAAACAAATTAGAGACAAATCCTTCCGGCTCTGAGATCCACTGCAGCTGGTGTATAGTTGGTATTTATTTTAAAGGTATTGGCTAACATTTAGCACAGTTAAAAAAATCCGAGCCGTATGATTCCCCATGCTACCAGTGTCTTTGATGAGGTCTAAAAATGAAGCCCTGAAAAAAATTGTATTTCAAAATGATTATTTAGTGCTTTAAATAAGTGACAATCGTAAGTTGACCACATTCACTTGCTCATTTCCTCCCACAGACTTTC
>JZLH01S0144936.1:16814-32551 GCA_001188425.1 Eucidaris tribuloides | reverse complement strand
TTCCACGTTCACCAGCCAAATCAAAAGCCACAAATTGCCTTTAATTTGCCCACACGTTCCTATTCTCATAGACTTCGAAAAATTTTCTTCCCAAGCAATGTTGAATAACAAAATTTGTTGCATGATTATACTTGTGTGTTCCTATTAAATTACAGTACTGCTGAGTGCTGATATAAATAATATCAGAACATCGGAATGCTTTGTTACGATTGTAGAAAAATATAACTTTCAACTTTCTTTGACTTGAAAATCTATTGATCTCTGAAGCGCTCGTTCGCTTCACTCACTCGCGCATACATTACCATTATTAGTAGAAGAAGCATATTTCTACCTAAGGAAACGTTTTTAAAACGTTTTAAAAACGTTTCCTTCGGACGAAAACGCATCGGACCTTTCTAGAATGCAGAGAAAACTTTTTTGGACGTTTCGTGTTTGGGATTACTTCTTATAGTTGTATCAGTAGCGGATCTACAAGGGTGGGGGTTAGGGGGTTTAACCCCCCCCCCTTGGGCTGCCAAGTGAAGAATTTGTATGGTCTTATTATGTTAGTAGATATCAGGAAAACCAAAACGTATTACAAAATTTGTTTTAAAAAACAGTGCAAAACAAATTTCACACAATTCTCAAATTTTGGGCGCGCTTCGCGCGCAAACATATACAGTTTTTAAATTTTCGGGGCTCTTCACGTGTAAACATACGCATTTTTTGAATTTTCACTGCGCTTTGCACGCAAACATACATAATTCTCAAATTTTCGGCGAGCTTCGCGCGCAAACATGCGTTTTTTAAAATATTTTCTCCCATCACCATTCGTTCAAAAAAAAAAACCTTACCAAAAAGCTAGATCCGTCCCTGTGTATTAATTATTCACTATCATCGTAAATCATTTAACTGTTATCATTACACAACATGAATATGTCGGTACGTCGGGAGTGTGTCGGTACATTCGGGTGCCTTGCCCCCCCCCCCATGGCAAACAGCTGGCTACGCTACTGGCACACACGCAAGCACGCACACGCACACACACACACACACACACACACACACACACACACGCACACACACACACACACACTCACACACACATACACACACATACAATAGCTATATAGATTGACACATAGAAGATAAGTAGATAGAAGATAGATAGATGAAAGAAGATAGAAAATATTATAGGAAAGGCATAGATAGAATGATAGAAAGAAAGATAGGACAGATAGAAAGATAGAAAGATTAAAAAGGAAGATAGAAGGATAGGATAGAAGATAAACAGATGGAAGGACAGATAGAAAAGATAGAAGAAAGACAGAAAGAAAGATATAAAGACAGAAAGGATAGAAAGATATAAAATTAGAAAGGAAAGATAAAAAGGAAGATAGAAGCGATATATAGAAGATGAGATAGATAGGACAGATAGAAAGAAGAAAGAAAAAGAAAGACCTTCAAAAAAAGATAGAAAGATAGATAGGATATTAAAGACAGAAAGAAAGATTAAAGGAAAGATAGATTAAAAAGAAGATAGGATAGATAGAAGAAAGATCGGAAAGATAGAAGGATAGATAGAAAGAAAGATAGAAAGATAGAAAGACTGAGATAGAAAAATGGAAAGATAGAAGGATAAATAAAAGATAAATGGAATGAAAGATAGAAAAAGAAAAAGATAGATGGAAAGAAAGATAGAAAAATAGATAGATAGATAGATAGATAGATAGATAGATAGATAGAAAGATAAAAAGACTTAAGTGACAAGACGGTTATCCATCTGTAGCTCAAAACAACGTTACCTAATAATACACAACGGCTCGTTGCACAATTGATCGCTACGGTTGAATGGGTTTGGCCCCGCATTTGGGTCCGCTTGCGTTTACAGTGACAAAAGGCCGGCCCCGCATTTGGTACTGCATTTCGATTTTCGTGCGTTTACAGTGGGCGAAAGGCCGGCCTCGGGCCGGCCCGACGCCAGCCTTTCTCCCACTGTAAACAGGGTCTTACTTTAATTGGATATATGATGTGGTATTACCGTTGCCCATTACCATGAACGATCCAAAAATGCCATTTCATATCGCCAGATTTCTGCCAGCAAAAAAAAGCAGGTCCGACTAACATTAAAGGACGTACAGACAGCATACAGTGAATCCGTTAATATCTATGATCATCCATCATCCACCAGCTATCGTGTCTCATATCTTGCTGGCAATATCGATGTAGATATGTCACCATTGGTGTCATTACGTGAAGCACTAACGTTGTATCTTCGGGACTACAACAGTGGTGCCAACGGACGTGGATTTCTTGCTGATGTCAGCATTTCAGGTAAGGTAAACGAACAATAACTGAGTTATAAATCTAGCAACCGCATATTGTGAGAAACTGATTTAGCTGATTAAGGTATCAATATTATGTATGTAGGAAATAAGAATAAGAGCATAACACAAAGTGCTAGGTATATTTTCCATACAGGTCTTGAAGAATCTTAATTGATCGAAGCATTATCATGAAAGTAGAACATTGACCCTACAATATGAACCCCTAAACCTAAATAATAATTCAATGAAAATGGATTAAAATTTACTAGTTTCAGCTTCTGATTGGTCGCATCTATGCCGAAAAAAAAATAAACATAGTTACCTAGTTCAGACTACCAATACGAATTTCCCTTGTTTAATCTTGTCACGACTTTTTTACATGCAAATCACGAACCAGAAACAACTAGAATCGATATGTGTCAAAGGATACAGTACATTGTTTAATAAATGTGCCTGGGTTAGGTCTCGTAAACATATTCAGAACTATCACATCGAATGTTGATCGTTGTTAAACAACGTTTCTATTTCTGTTGGGCAACATATAATCGACGTACTGAAGGTGACTGTCGATACATCATTATAAGCAAGCTAGAACGACACTGATTCACAAAGATCTGTGAATTCCTATTTTTTTTAACACAGACGCGCAGATTTGGGAAACTACCGATTTGGTGTCTTCATGTGGCGGCAGTATTGTATTGGAATATTCTGTTCGTAGTCTTACAATGACAACACCCCACTATCCTAATCTCGACGGAACACACCTTTGGTGCCAGTGGTATGTAAGGAGTCCGTCTGATACTACCATCGGGGTTAAATTCACTGATTTCAACTTACACGGTTCAACATACGTACAAGTATACAATCATGGAAGACAAACGACAACATTCAGAGGGACGACCTTGCCAAGTCCCGTGTCTTCTACCAGTAATGTCACGACCATAAAGTACTATTCAGCTTGGCAGACGTCCGGACGTGGAGCGAAGTTTGTGGTCAATGCCATATACATAGGTTTGTACCATGGGATACGATGTCGTTCTCATTACATACAGTTTTTAGTAGCTCTAATTGAGTTGAGCAAAGTAATGTTATTTGTGTTCATTACAGGTTCGTTTGATTGATATTGACTTACGGGGTTCAGCATACGTGCGTGTAAGAAATGGCCCATATGGTTCTCCATCCATCCTCCGTGCTTCAGGGTCGACCAGGCCAAATCCTGTGTCTACTACCAGTAACGCTGCGACTATCTTCTACAATTCATATAGTCAGACGTCTGGACGTGGAGCAAAGTTTGGTGTCAATGCCAAATACGGAGGTTAGTACCATGGGACATGATGTTGTTCGTGTTATATCAGGTTGCGGTAAGTTGCCATTTAAGCAAATTACCATTACCCATGGATATTATCGTTTAATGATAAATGAATGGAACCAACATTTTCGTATGCCTCCGCAAGGAAGATGCCGAAGGCATCATGTTTGCGTGTGTGCGTCTGTCCGTAACTGGTTCTCGTTACAGGGATAACTTAAAAACAGCTGATCGAATTCTAATGTAACTAGGACCACGTTGGTAGTATGAGGCAACAATGAACTCCAAAGTTCTCCATGTACAGATTGGCAACGACAGCGGAAACCGGGCTACCCATGGCCGCACCTCTCCTGTTGTTCGTAATACTCTCCGTTGTACATGAGTTACGTGGATTTCAAGACGAATTCCAAGAGTTCGGCGACCTGCCCGGGGGACAGGCTGGTGCGGGCAGAGAACCCGACATCAGTCTGCATGCGCTGCAGGGCGACACGGCATGCGGATTCAATCGGAACGTTAGTGAATAATGACTCAACATCAAACGAAACCATAATTGCCAACCGGACATGCATACTCAAGACCGTTAATATAACAGGAGTACACTGATACCATGTCTTCAATGGTGTTTTGCACTTTTTAAGAATACAGAGGGTGTACAGTTTTCGAGATGCCTTTGTCACAATTTCTTCAACATGTAAGTTCCACTTTAAATCATCTTGGATTATAACTCCAACAATTTCAAGTGAGGAACTATGTTAAGCTGAACATTGTTCGTGTGAAATCAGTAACGAGGTTCATTTGACGAAGAAAACAAACACTGCCAGGTACATTTGGCAGGTTTAGGGAGAACATCATTTGTGTTGCACATTGTGAGACATTGTCAAGTGATTTTTGTAGAGTGGGAGGCTGGTTTCGTGCAACAACTTCTCAGTGTCAAATCATCCACATACTTCCATTTGTTTTCACAATACTGCGGCATCATTCACAAGGATCAGAAAAACTGGGCCTAGTTTGGTGCCTTGCGCACAACCACAAGGAAGTTTGCAATAAAGGCGAGTTGTGTTCCTATCTTAGTACATTGAGTTCTGCCTGTGAGAAAACTGCAAAGAATGGGTATGATGGACCTGCGAACACCAGTTCTATTAATTTCTTCACACTATGTTATGATTCACCAATCAAATGCCTTGGTGAAATCTATTGTAGTCAGGTAAGCATAGTGTCAGGTTTATCAAGTCCTCAAGAACATCTCATAAGATCCATAGATAATGAACTGGTCGAGGATCTTTGACATTTCTAAACTGCTGTCCGTCGATGTGGCTCACAAGATCGTCAATTACCACTTAGCAAGGAATGTCTCGAGGACTCTAGCGATATTGGTGTAAGAGATATGGGTCTCAATTGATCGAGAGAGTTTATAGTCTTTCCTTTGAATGGGTGTGATCGCTGCGGTTTTCCACTGTCAGGGAAAATTCACTCTTGGATAACTTATTAAAGATATGTGTCAATGGATCAGCAAGTTCTATGGCAAATTTTTTACCAACTTATAGGTAAGTCAGTGGTGTCGCGGCTTAGATGCATTGAGCTCCGTAAGACTCCGAGAGCTTGACCAGGATAAATGATAGAGGTGTCTCTGCAGGTAAGTATGTAGTAATGATGCCAGATTTAGAGGGGCAGTCGAGAACATATTGCTGTAAAAGTTGGGCATTGAGAGATAGATTATTTCTGTATTCTTACCTTTACATTATGGAATGAGATGTTATGTAACAAGCAGTCGTACCACACACTTTAAAATGCGATAATTTAGTGCAATACTTTTCTTGTACCGAATTCTTTTTCTTCGATTTTGGGGTAACTGAGAGTTCTTACCAAGCAATCAAATCACACGTGCACTGGCCTTGAGCTGATCTGACGTGACCAATGCATGCTGCCAAACGCGTTTTAATCGTGCCATATTAATCTATGCACTTTTTGACTCAATTAGCTCCTGCCCCTGTAGCTGTTTTTTTTTTTGCGATCGTAGACTATGGAACAAGTTCGCAAAGACTAACAGAAATGTTTTAATTAAAAGGAGCTTGCTGAAAGTGAGTATCACACATTATCCCTTATTTAGGTTTTCTTTATTACCATGTAATACCCATAATGTCAATTTTTTCTTAACTTATTTTTTGATTGTTGTTCGTTGCCGGTTACATTTTCGTTTCATGTAATTTGAGTGAAGTATTCCTATATTAGTAATAATATAAGTGGTATTAGTATATTCGTATTATAAGGCACGGATGAACTGATTAGATTTCGGAGTTGAAAGATCAAAAGTCAAAGGTTACGAGGCCTCGAAAGACGAAAGTGATCTGTACCAGACCTAAGATTTGGTCTTAATAGAGAATGCAGTGTAAAATAATTCTTGATGTATGCTGGTACTTGACCATATAATGATTTGGATACAAAGAGAAGAATCTTGAATCTTGGTGTTTATTTTGACTGTAATATGTTCATGTAATAACAAGTTGATCAGCTTTGTAAATATGTTCGTTTTCAATTAAAAAAAAAATGTGTCTCAAATCAGGAAGTGCATAACTTATGATGCATGTCATCATGCGATACGCAGTCGTGTACTCTCTCAGCTAGATTACTGTAATGGTAACTTTGGTGAAGTGTGCATTTTTAAGGCAACAATGAACTGGTTACACTTTAAGTTGAAAAGCCATAGGTCAAAGATCACGAGGCCCCATACTTGTTGTCTTTAATGTGATAACTTCAGAATGGTTTATCGGGATTAGATGAGAATTGGGCACAGTGTATATTATATTGTACCAATGAACTGATGAGATTTCAGACGTGAAAGGTCAAAGGTCACAACGCCTTCTACATGTCTGATTTTGGGCATGGTACCATTATAACTCAAGAGCGGTTTGTTGAATATCAATGTAATTTGGTTCAATTATTTAGTTTGAGGTAAAAATTAAGTGATAACATTATGGAGTTGAAAAAGCAGAGGTCAAGAGGCCTCATACGTATTTGATTTAGACTCAGTAATGCGATAACTTAAGAATCACTTGTCGGATTTAAATGTGATTTGAGTCAAGTATGTAGTATGAGGCCTCGATGAACTGATTACATTTCGGAGTTAAAAGGTCAAAGGTCAAAGTTGACAAGAGCTTATACAAACCTGATTTTGTCTCCTCATTAATGTAACTTACACATGTATTTATTAAGTAGGGTACATGCATGCATGCATAAGGCTTTTCAGTCAAATTGGGTGGAAGTGCCGGCTGCGGAGGCATACCCATCTACTGCGCGCAGTCGAACTGCTCTATTTTTCTATGCACGTATGCCTTTATGATGTGCAGTGTATCTAAAAGCTGGTAGCATATAATACATGAACTAATTTAAATATTATTATAATTTACGATGTATTTCACTCACTGACTATTGATTTCATGTGAATATCCGAATAAACTTCGACGGAAAGAAGTGGCACAAACTCTGCTGACCAAAGCTGCCCCGTAATAATGAACATGAACTCATTTTTTTTTTTTTTTTGTCAAATCAATAACACAATCTGTAGTTGACATCATATCATACCACTATTGATATCACTGAAACCCGAAATGTACCAATTGATTCTTGCCAGGAATTGATGTATCCTGAGATAAGTATCATTTCCGGAATTTATTTCACAATGTAAGTACCACTTCAGTCAAACATGCCAATGTAGCTCTTCAGCTATTATGATCATATAATATGGTTGACTAAAGTGCTCTTAAGAAGATAAACATTAATTCAACCAATGCATACTATATTTCCGCCATTAAAAGAAAACTAATTTGTACTTAAGTGTGTACTTAACATTACTTAATAACCTCTTCAAATACTTAAGATCATATAACTTGCTCTTAGTGCTTTTAAATGCCTACAAATTTAATTCAGTAGCTCGGTCCCGGTCCAATTTCTACTTTACTATTGCGGTAACCTTTGGCAAGGGACCATTAATTTATTGAAATTTAAAGTAAGTCGAAAGAAGACGTTAATTGTGTATGCAAAACTGGCCGATTGATATTCTCAAATAACGTATGCACGTTTGTATTTGTGTGAGCGTGTATTTGGGTGGGATGGGTTTGCTATTGTAATCTTTTTGCATTTGTGCTGAATTGATGTGAGCTCAATTATGTAATGTGTTTGTTGCTGTGCACGTACACGTCCGTTTAGGTGCATCACAATGTTCCATAACCTTCATTATTCATCACAGAGTGAGCACTGCGGAAATTTCATTTATCAACTTACCCCCCCCCCCTCTCATTCATTGTGGTGAATATTCCTCAAAGTATGGTATTGTCAAGCCAAACAATAGGAAACAATATATAACGTATAAATTGTTTTGAATTACTTTTTACATTCTTAATGGCACAAAAGTTGACCCCCAACTTTTCTATTTTGTATACATTTCTCAAGAAATGAAACGTTACACACCATGCCATATTTAGGGCATTAATGAATACTGGAGATCTATCCCAATTACGAATGGGAGAAGATATTAGATTTCACCACATTGAATAAAACTCTGTATTGCCTTTAACTCTTTGACCTGTACATTATGAATACCTATGCTGCTGAATTATTTTCTGATCCCCTATAAACAATGCATTGTTTACAATATATGAAGAGCTTGCAACCAAAAGGCGCTAAATCCACTTTTCACCAAGTTGCATGTTTTTCATGATTTCGATAGGCCTCTGTCATGTGTATCCAACTAGCATATTGTTTTCTTAAAATCATTTCAGAAAATATAAACAAAAATGACATGAAATTTATGCTTTCAACCAAAAGGCGCTATTTCCATTTCAGATTTCAGCCAAAAGGCGCTTATTTGCTCTTTCTATTGTTTACTCTGATTGGCCCAAGTCTGCCAGCCATTGGTGTTTTGACCAATCAGAAAGAAGGACAGAATTAGCATTTGAGATGTAGAAAGCAAGAATCAGTGCGAATCCTGTTTATGTTTTCCTGCGTTACGTGTTGATCGAATCGCTGAAATACGGCAATTTATGTGTCACTGCACTACTATACTCGACAGGTTGAAACCGTTGAATATGTTTGCAGTGTATGACATGTCTTGTACGATTGTCTTGTGTAATGTAATATGCTGATGTGTCCAAGCCTTCATCATGATGAAATGTGTACTGTATGATGTTCATGTGTGCAGTTATCTGCACACATTACTCAAATCTTTTTGAGCAATGTTTGTTCTAGTGGTATGTTATGAAAAAACATTGCACTGATGTGTGTGTGTGTGGGGGGGGGGGGGGGTGTTGTATGTTGAGAATGGTTGCAATGTTAAAAATGCAGTTAAAGGTAAATGACATTATCGGGCGTAGTCCTCAACTTGGGGTAAAAACTATTCTAGAATCAAATAAACTATGCAGGGATTCTACTGTGAAAATTTTGTAGTAAAAAGTTGACTCATTTTGCCTATCAGTATGCCCTGTAACAGACAAATTTGTAGTGTAGCCTTCTATGGGATTTATTTATATTGGGGCTCGAAAGAAACAAAATGCTAGTATGCTCATGCTTGATTTGGCTAAGTAAACAAATTCAAGATAAATCCTTTCAGCTAGCAGAATTAAATGTATCGTACCCCGATAAAATTAAACTGCTGGCCTGTTCAAGCTCAAGACATTCTTCCAGCCAGGAGATCCACTCCAGCTGGTGTACATTTGATTTTTCTTTTAACCAGTTTGGTTCTAAAGGCATTTTTATTACTCCTAATCATGTCACTGAGCTTTATTTGTGTTCAGTAAACATTTCGCTAACACATTCTTGCAAATTACATTATTTTACACAAATACCATTGACCAACTCAAAAGGGACCTTAAATGGATTTCTGTCAAAAGGCGCTAAATCCACCATTTCTGCCAAAAGGCGCTAAATCAAAAAAAAATTAATATTAAAAAATATATATAGAATACATGCTGTATGCAGGATTTTTCTAACATACATTTTTATAACCTATAATAATATTTCTATGTATGCAGACTGTCGACAAGAGTCGACGCCAGCGAGTTAGCGTTGGTGATAGTGGTCGACCGTAGCGAGTGATCCTAACGATTGATTGTTTTTGAGCTGTTAGTCTTTGACACATTGGTGTTGATACCTGGCATAAAAAGAAGATCAAGACGTAATAATATATAATATTATACACTGAAATCAAACAAAGGATGAAAAGCTTCCACTTCAATAGACTGCTATCAAGTTCTCATTCTATCTCATAGTTCTTGAAAGAAGAGGTTAAAAAGAGAAGAAATTTGCGAGGACAGGCCCTACTCGAACAGGTAGATTAAAAATACGCAATATGCTAAAATGCAAAATATCAAGTTCTCGATTCAATCCCTGACCCGAGAAATTATTGTCATGTCGAGTAATAAATCTAGCTTTTATCAGATCTCACCACTGTATCATTTTCATGCTTTCTTGCCATTTAATTTGCGTATCGTCTTCCTAAATGTAATAACATTGAATTAAAACAATACTCATTAAATGAATTACAGTCAAGTTTTTTTTCATAATTTATTATATTTTTCCAGTAGTCTCCCCACATTTTGTTTCAAATGAGCCCTTGAAAAATATTGATTATATTGGCAACTTTTGCTTGTTTTGTGTTTTCAATCATGGAAGAGCATGACGGTTACAAAACACGTGCTTTACTTTGTATCTAAATTTAACGTCACGAATGATTGTTCGGTGTGCGGCATATAGTTAGGCCGCCGCCCCTATCCCCACGCCCGTCTTTGATATTGCCCTCGGCTCTGACGATCGAATGATTACCTAAATATCAATTCGCAAACCTTAACATAAATCTAAAAAGAACGCATTGCACGTCGATGCACCGGCTGTCAATGTAGAGCTAAAGGTCCATCTGGATAGCATGTTTGTGTGAATTTGAGAAATATACACACAATAAGCGTAAGAATATGTTCATATCTTTGACCACCCAACATCTACCGACTGGAGCTACGTTGTCTCGTATTTTGTTGGCAATATCGATGCAGATATATCACCATTGGTGTCATCACGTGGAGCGCTGACGTGTTATCTTCATGACGTCAACAGTGGTACCAGGGAAGGGGATTTCTTGCAGATGTCAGCATTTCAGGTAAGTTGAACGAATAATATTTAAGTTTAAATCTGGCAGCCGTATATTATGCGAAACTGATTCAGCGCATTAGTATAACTATAAAGCTTATGTAAGGAATATGAACAATAGCAAAACAACACTTCGACATAATGGTAGCCTTACCACGCATGAAAAATCCTCACACGACTAACAAGATTAAGACAAAGACTTGCAAAATATATCAATTAAAAATTCCTTGCCATGTACTTTCATATTTGTTGGGAATATTTTCCATACTGGTCTTAAAGAATCTTATGTGATCACAAATTTACATTAAATGCCGAACATTGAACGTGCAATTAAGCTCTAAAATTCAAATTCATACAATTCAATGAAAAGTAAATTACATTAACTAATTAACTAAGTGGTAACATTTATGCCGACAGGCACTATTGTACAGAGGTACCCAAATATGACTACCTCAACAAATTCTTCTAAACTTTAGCCATATCAAGACTTTAAAATACTATTGGAAAGCCAAAAAACAAGCATATTCAAAGTGTGTCACAATACTTTGAAAATCAATATGTCTGCCTCGGTAATTACACTGCGCGATATCTCCTGACTCAGTCCACCCCCCCCCAACTCGCGCTCTGATTGGTCCGTTAGGACGGTGTGTTCCTGCATAGTACGTGTACAGCGTGTGTTGTGCGATGCACAAGTACGACTGTACGAGTGTGGTTATTACTTGAATAAGGTAGAGAAACGATTAGGTACGTTCCACGAATGCAACTTCGAACATTTCCGCCACGATGCACCATTAATGTGATTTTTAGTAATTCTGAAAAGGAAAAGTTTAGGTTTCTGTTGGGCAACATAATCGACGTATTGAAAAAGACTGTTGATGCATTAATAGAAGAAAGTTAGAATGACAGTGATTCACATATTTCACACAGACGCTCAGATATGAGAATCAACCGATGTGGTGTCTTCATGTAGCGGCAGTATTGTATTGGACAGCTCTCTTCATAGTCTGACATTGACAACACCCCACTATCCTAATCTGGACGGAGCCTACTATTACTGCTACTGGTATGTAAGGAGCTCGTCAGATACTACCATCCAGGTTCGTTTCATTGATTTCAACCTACGCAGTTCAGCAAATGTGAATGTACACACAGGCAATGGATGGATAGGCAACATTTATGGTACAACCTTGCCAGGTCCCGTGTCATCTACAAGTAACGCCACGACCATCTACTATGATTCAAATAGGCAGACGTCCGGACGTGGAGCAAAGTTTGTCGTCAGTGCCATATACAAAGGTTTGTACCAAGGGACACGATGTTGTGTTCATTATATCCAATTTTCAGTAAGTCGGACTGAAGTAAGTAACAAAACTTTTCTTTCCTATGTGCATTACCATTTGACGATAAATGAATGGAAGCTATTATTTTACATTGTCCATTCATAATCTGCAGTGTATGTAAATGCCAACAGCCTACACTCTTATAATTGACACTTTTTTCTACTCACTGACAAACAGTTCCATATAAACGCTCGTTTGACGTAATTGACGTAACTTCTTTAGGTTCTTGTGTGTTTCAATTTAACATTAACAATAATACTTCGATAGATCCTTGATATCTTTTTTTTGATTATTATGTTGCTGATCATGAATTCTCATCGGTCAATAATTATGTCTTTTATGAAATCGTGTATTCCGGGGGAATTCTGACCCTCCACCGAATATTTTCTTTTTTTTATTCTGGGAATTATTTCTGGTCAAAAATACGATTGCTGGCCTGATTTATCAAAAGGAGGTCAGATTAAGTTCTTCGGATGCAAAAATATGTGTTGAATACTGGAAAGTAGTCTCAATGTCGTTAATAAACTGTTGGACCATTTACCCATTTGGCCCAAAACAAGTCATTTCGGGACAAAACATATAAATATAAGTTGGCTTGACTTGCTACAAGGTCTTAAATTAACAACACCCCACTATCCTAATCTCGACGGAGCCTACTATGTGTGCTGGTGGTATGTAAGGAGCCCGTCGGATACTACCATCCAAGTTCCTTTCATTGATTTCGACTTGCGAGGTTCAGCATACGTACGGGTATACAATGGTCCGTCTTACTCGTCCCCACGAGTACTGCACGCTACAGGGTCGACCAAGCCAGATGACGTGTCGTCTACCAGTAACGTCACAACTATCGTCTACAATTCAAAGAGGCAGACGTCTGGACGTGGAGTAAAGTTTGTCGTGAATGCCATATACATGCAGAGGTTTGTACCATGGGGCATGATGTTGTTCTCATTACATGCAATTTTCAGAAAGTCGAACTTAGTTAATCAAACTAGTGGTGCAACGTGTATTACTGTTTGATGATAAATGAATGGAACCTATAAATTTGTATTGTGCGTTCATGATGTGCAGTGTATGTACAAGTTGAAAGTTTACTTATAAACTAGAGTAGACTCTCTTTATAACAAACGTAAGAATTTAAAATTACTTTATTACAACGAGATTTTCGTTTATCAGCGTTCTCTATAATGAGAGTGTACTGTGTTTTAATGTACACTTCGTTTCGCTCACTGATGATGAGAATGTTAATGTGAATCTTCGATTAAACTGAATTTCTTTAAATTGTGCTCCTTTCAATCAACAACATTTTAAAGAAACAAAACATCGATAGGTAATTTGAAATACCTGTGAATGATTTCATTAATCCTTTCATTGTATTTCGCTCTATTCATTTGACCGCAAACAAAACGTCCCAGAAATGGCGTCTTATTGTAAAGTATATGAATAAACAATAAAAAAAGGTGCACTCATCGTAAGGTGTTGCAACTTCCTTAAAACATTAATCGTATGCCAATTTTTCCATTTATCTCCTAAACCACAATTACATACAATATGTATTGAAGTTGTTATTGCATAGTATAATTATTCATTACATTGCATTAAATTAAGAATCATAGTGGCTTTAACTTACATTTTCAGATGCTTCATAATGTTATGTTGTAGTATATTGTTGTATGTTACGTTATGCTGTTTTTTTGTGAATTCGTTATGTAAT
This sequence comes from Eucidaris tribuloides, assembly GCA_001188425.1. NCBI lineage: Eukaryota > Metazoa > Echinodermata > Echinoidea > Cidaroida > Cidaridae > Eucidaris > Eucidaris tribuloides. The sequence continues at coordinate 18,754 of JZLH01S0144936.1, read as the reverse complement.
GAAAAACTGCAGAAATCAAATCAAATCAACATAAAATATTCATTTATAAAGTGCCCATGAATAAATGAAAGCAAACTTTCGAAATGACAGAGACTGTCCTAGAGGTAGGCAATTAAATTGCATTTTTTTTAAAGTTATAAGTAATCATAATTGGTTCTAGGACATCTTTTCCCTGGATAAAATATTTCCCGGACAATTACCCCAGATTATCAACTCCCAGAACAATTACACAAAGGGCAATTACTCCCAGGATAATTTCCATAACTCTAGTAAATAATTTTTTGTATGCATCAGGACAGTACCAAGTGTCCCAGAAAAAAATATACACTTTTAAAATGCCCCCCTCCCAAAAAAATCCTTTCGTATATTTAACAAATTTCATATATACGGAAAGCTGAAAGTCTCTTCTTACATATGGCACCACAAAGTCTGAAATTGGTTCATGCTTGAGTGAGCACTGCACACTTTTGTAAAGGACATGAAAATTAGATTGCGCAAGAATTGGCATTCCACTGTTATAGCAGATTCAAGCTTTCTTTGATTATGTGTGGAGCTAGGTGGGGATTGGGATATGTTCATTAATTTTTAATGACTGAAACCAAGAAAGAAGGAGTCATGGGGTGGTGGGGTGAGGGAGTGATGGGGATGGTGTGAGTGGTGGGGGTGTGGGAGTGGTGTGACCCGCATCGCGTACGGCTTCGGCTTACTGGGCCAGCCCGCACGCGACGTGTGCGGGCTGTGTACATATTGCCTAGCAAATTCGTGAGTTGCATACAATGTGACTGTTCGGATGGACTGGCAGTAATATATTTCCTCGGGGCTTCGCCCCTCAGAAAAATATTACTATGCCAGTCCCTCCTCAGATAGATAATTTCCACTATACTTTCTCACGGTTTGGTATATTTGTATATTACCATACTTCTGCCAAGAAAAATGGCAGGTCCGACTAACATTAAAGGACGTACAGACAAGGTAGAGTGAAACCGTTAACATTGATGATTATTCATCTACCAGCTACCGTGTCTCTGAACTTCTAGGCAACAAAGATGTACCCTCCCTACTCAAAAGTATTGCAACATACAATATAACGCATACATTTTATGTTGAAGGGATCTTTCTATAATGATGTCAAAATGAAGTTTATGATTGGAAAATAACAAATTATTTGAAAAGACATCAATGAATATTCTTTCTCGTTTCTTCTCCAAGGCAGAGAGATTATCAAGTGCAGGTGCGCCCACGACAGAGGGGCTGGAACATAAAATTTATCATTTTTTCGCCTTCCTATAGGGGTTGGGTGTTAATTAACACTAGCATCGTAATTCGGTTTCATATTACCAATGAAACGGTTTTAATGGTTTGGAAAGACTTCCAGCAAACAAAAAATGTGAATATGTTCCTTTGAAGGGGTCTCAGAAAGAAGACCACACCCCTCGAAGACGATAGTGACCTCCGATCTTCATAAGACAGTGGCAAGGAGAAAATGCCATATATTTTAAAAGAGACCTCTTCAAGTTATAATTTCTTATTCTTTCTCAATTCGAAAGGCAGTTTATTATTGTAAACATCTTAAAATTTACTGTCATGAGACTTCTCAGTACATTGGATATAATGATGCGAAGAGAAAGCCATCATCTTAAATTAGTAGCCTTATCCTCCTCGTCACTGCCTTATGAAGATAGGAGGTCACTTTTGTCTTCGAGGGGCGTGGTCTTCTTTCTGAGACCCCTTCAGAGAAACATATTGATGCTATTTGTTTGCTGGAAGTCTTTCCAAACCATCTAAACCGTTTCATTGGTAATATGGAACCGAATTACTATGGTAGTGTGAATTAACACCCCACCCCTATAGGGAGGCGAGAAAATGCAAAATTTTATGTTCCAGCCCCTCTGTCGTGGGCGCGCCTGCATTTGATAATCTCTCCGCCTTGGAAAAGAAAC
>JZLH01S0144913.1:99842-115136 GCA_001188425.1 Eucidaris tribuloides | reverse complement strand
ATATTAACATAATGTGTTCTGCAAGTACTTAATTTATCTTTAACCGCTTGAGAGACGAGAATAGTTTCTCAGGGCTTGGTCTACGGGGTTAGAGTTATAAAGAAATCAAATTGTCTTCCAACAGTAATATAAAGCCAGTCATATGGTATCTTCTTTTTATACATCACCTGGTTTCTGAATTGTTTGAACATACCAAATCTTAACCCTAAAAAGGAATGGGGAGGGCAGATCAGCCCCCCCCTCCCCAGATAAGCATAGCCAAAAAGGCCAGCCTGATTGGGTCAATGATGGCCAAAACTGGAAATTCGTATATATTATTTACACGAATTTTCTCGAACTCTCAGCCAAAACCCTTTCTATTTGCCTTCCTTATATATGTAGTTGATACTTAAATTTCTGCTAACCAGCAACTAGCACGAACTACAGCAAAATCACCCCTGCTTTCTAAACACTATTCAAACTGGCTTTAGAAGATGAGGAAATCAGACAGACTGCTAGAATGAAGCATTAATCATTAATTTTACATTCGGCTTCTACCTCTGTGTAAATTCTAGAATCATATACAATTGTCTGTCCCAATTATAGAAATGTTAATGTTATTGTTCATAAGAGCTTCAAGAACACTTTTTCCATCATTACAGAAAAAAGAAATAACGCCAACAGCATTCACTTTATTCAAAGATTAGGCGTTGCAAGACTTCTACAGGATACACACTATGCCGCAAAACGCTAACTAGCCTGGCATATTTCTTTGCTTTCTCCATTTTGCCGATATGTCACACCACCGTAAGGCTTCATTAGGCAATTTGCACAAGTAGTACACAAGCCTTAATATACTGCCATAGCAGGTATCCAATTGTTTTTAGACATCTCATCGTAGGTAGAAAACCAGGTTAGTATTACAAGTGTTCTGCAATGGTTGAATACTGAAAGATCAAGCGATATGAGTCATCTCAAAACCCAAGTTTGATCAATTATGCATCGAGAAAGGGATTGCCACATTGTGACAGACCTCCCTCCCCCATCCCATCCCACCCCCAAAAAAATACTTATTTTAGAACGCTGTTGACACTATGTGCACAAAGGTCTCAGATGATCCCCGGAAGGACAATCACCAGGGACGACTCCCACCTGACAACTCCCAGAGACAACTCCATAAAGGACAACCCCCCATAACTCCCCCAGGATGGCTCCCCTCAGGACAACTCCCTGCAAAGGACACTCACCTGTTGAGTTTTAACAATGTTTTGAGGTCTAAAAAGTCTGATTTGACTCGGCAATTTGTCGCCGAGGGTCTCAAGGGAACATCCAGGACGAAAGGGGGGGGAGGCTGAGGTTGCCAGGTGGAAGTCATCCCAGGTATATACCAAGTTACATTGGGGCTTTCTCTAATGTCGTTCTAATGATATGCAAAATGGACTCTGGTCAATCCAATTCTCACCAAAGATACTGGTTTAAAGAGAAAAGACGGCACTTTAACTCCAGTCAGTTGATGATTATTTTGTCCTAACTACATGTAGTGATTCTACTAGACTTGCCAGTACAGTGTATGTTACATTTCAATTAACATAGCCCATGTTAGTATACAATTGTACTACATTACTGTTACATGTATGACTAATTTATCAAACAGGGTATTAACTAATTTTTACATGTACAGCTACATTAATTAATGATGACATTTATAAACTGTTGTATCTAAATAAACCTACAGACGTGACTGTAAGAATTTATTACAATGGTTTTTTTAAGCGTTGAACCTACAGGGAATGGAAATACAGTGAAGACCAATGCAATTTAGTGTTATGGGAGTAACATTGCACAATCAACAAGCAATCATGGGCCTCACTGAGTAAAGGTTACCCATATCAAACGTAAGCAAGAAACCTGAACTAAAATGATTAAAGAGTAAATAACTAAATTTTATTACACATCATACGAACTCTTGGAACAAACGTAATAATAATTTAATTATAAAACACACCTTGTGCAAACATGTAGTTAGGACATTTTAAATGATAATGAATCTGAGTAAATCACTGATCTCCATGGAAGATTTTGGAGGATGAAACCTCGATGCCTTTGCTCGACCAATAGTTGCTAGTCAATCAATGTTGTCCATATAAATGTGATGTCTGTATGGTAATCAGATTTTCCCATCCATATGATACACCCTGGCAATTTGGGGTGCCACTTGTTGCACCTCTGTTTCAACAGGACACAACTAATTGGAAATGGCTATTTACCATGGCAGGTGCATGGTTCCAGCCGATAAAAGAGGTCTGATACACCGTTACTAGCGCCATAATTATATCTTTATGTTATAATTTTTTGTTATTTTTTCGCATGGAAGTTTTCACGTAATGACGGTAAACAGTCAGTTAGGTCACAAAAAGTTGATTATGTGGATCTGATATTTCTAAAGTACAAACAAACTACATCTTTCATGACTGTCCAAATTTGAGACAGAATGAATTCAGAAATATGATTGTTCTTACGAATTGAAACTTTGAGCAAGGGTGTTTTAAATGAAGAGCTTGAGAAATTTAAAAACCGAATTTTGATCTCACATCGCTAGATTAACATGATGCTACCCTAGAATATAATTGCTTGTTACGCAACATCTTCAAGTCCCCGTGTAATAATGTTGTATCACACACAAAGCTATGTTTATGAAACTTTTCTATAGTGAACCTGCAAAACCCAATAAGGATGTCCAATCCACCAGTTATCATTTGAAAGTACTACGTTTACCAAGCTTTCTACAGAATCAGTCTGTTAAAGGCTTCCATGTTTCACATTGACTGATATCTTTGCAGCTGTTTTTCTCACCACTTTCCTGATAAATGTTTTAGGTGATATTCAAAAAAGTGAGCAGGGTTTTAAAATGTGTTTTGCTTAGTTCATCTTAGACAACTTCTATTTCTACTCACTTTAAAGCTTAAGAGTTTTCTAGTTTAAGACTGTGGTGAAAAACACAATTTCTTATATATTCTACTTATGGTGCGTTTGTGGTGACAGGTCACATATGTTAATACAGGAAACCCGTTATAACGAAGGTCATGGGAACCGGCCCAATTTTACCTCGTTATAACCGGTACCTTCGTAAACGTACATATATATGTCACAAAATATAACATGCACGGGACTAGGCATTAAACGCCATCTGTTTAATGCTGATCTGCCCACTTTGTTGTCTGCACCAAAACTGTGAACAGTAGCTGAATTTTTTATTTCTAATACTCAGCCAAAGTAATAAGAAAACTAGATCTCAAAATAAAAGCATGCAAACCCACGCCACTCCTAACTTGATTGGTTAACGCCAGCCAGGCTTTGTCGTGTGTGACAACTCAATGTATCTGTGCAGTAGTGTGTATTACACACACACAATCACACACACAATGGCAGATGAGTCGGCGGACTTATGTATTGTGCATGGCTGGCGTGGCAGGATCTGTCACGATGAACTGCGATGCACTCTGAAAACAATTTTTGGCAATTTTTGCATTGTCAAAAATTTAGAATTTGATCAGCGGCACGATGCGACTTTCCGTTTCCATCGTTTTTAACCGGGTGAATTTCTTATGTTTTTGCTTTGTCAGTGGGTTGAGAAACACCTCGTTATAAGCGATATTTCGCAATAACTTGAGCTCGTCATAAATGCGCACTTTCTTTCCATTGAACAATACATAAAATGAAAACGGGACCAATACATTCACCTCGCTACAAATAAGCTGTACTCACTATATGCAGCCAGTAAACGGGTTTCCCTGTATTTTATAAAGAATTCATAGACTTTAAACTGACGTCTTATCTTGCATCCGATGTCTGCATTGGTTGTCCCCCCCCCCCCACCGCACCACACTCTGTCCTTTGGACAGGGCTGACTAGCAGGCCGCGACGCATTTCTGCCATGTCCCCATGGTTGTCCTGCAAGTGAAACAACATTGGAAATTCACCAGTCCACAAGACTGGTGTTGACACGAGTTAACTCCTATGGGGGAATAATGGAATGCTCGGAGGCAAAGTGGATAACAGGTTGACGTTGCAATGATTTAACATGCATTTTCCCGATAGGAAAAAAAGATCTGTGGTTAAAATAACCCACCGTTTTCTCCAGTTACAGTTTTATGGCAACGTGCCCCAAGAGTACACAGTCAGATGACAGAGACTCTTCCACAGAGTTCCCCACTTACTTGGTTCGCAGTGAAAGAAAATAAACATTGTCATTGAAATTGAAACAGTTTGTAATCAAATGTGCAACATTTTAGGATTGACCAGTTAAAAGATATGAATGTTGCCATTATTGGCCAGGCATTGTGAATGTCCACAGCTAATAATTGTCCCATATAATGTAATTCAGTGTTAGTACTTTGTCAGCATGAGATTTGAGTAAAGATATGTTCTAAAAAGATGGTTCTGGCTGTTTCAGCAAACTATGTTTTCTGTACGCAGGCGTGTCATTTTACTGAAATAAATGATTGAAAAATGATGTTTCAGCCAGTTTCAGATGATAAAGGCAATATATCATCACATGGTATCACAGAATATCATGGGAGAGTTGACTTATTCTGACTGCTTGCTTTGACGTGATGTTGGTAGTCAGACTTTTTTTTACTAAGCACCAAAATAGGAGGATTGTTACTAAATTGGCAATTTACAAATATTAACATAAACATGTGTAGATATATTAAATGTACTTCTGAAAATCACTTTACTCTGTTACATGAACAATTTGTGGGGTAATAGAAATTTTCCTGCCACGAAGGTGCTCTTTCCAGCTACAAAAAAAACACAAATAATATGAGTATACGTCAGTCAAAAGCAAGCAAACACCCCTATGCTTTTACCGAATAACAAGAATGAAAGGTCAGAACAAGACTATTTTCTTGAATCATTTTACATTTAGCAAATTTATTGGACCATTTTCTTCACAACTGTTTTTTGGTGGGCAAACCTTCAAATTGATTGATATTGGATGTGGGCAAATCATGTTGGAATGTACCAAATCATGTTTACTACAAAAAATGCATCATACATTTTAACAAATGTTTATGCCAAAAAAAAACTATTTATGGTGCCCTTATACCAAACTCACCTTGTCTTATTAGTTTGTATAAAAGTATTCAAAACCACATTCTTCTCCAATGCAAACAAGGCTGTCCCCTTTGCATGCACCAATATTGCAAGAATAACTTGCTAGGTATCAAGTTGTGTTCCCCAATGCAGATTTAACCCTATTCGCAAACAAGGGGGGGCGGTGGGGGGGGGGTGGGGAATGGTCAAATTGCGAGATTACGTAACATAATACAATTTGTTAGCAGTGTACTGCGAGATATGAGGCCGACGAAGCATGCCTGACACGACATATGCCAATCATCTACCAAGCATCAAGAGTTAATATGATATGTGCATTGCACTGATGTCTTTTGGGAAAATTCCACTTTTTGGTCAGTCTATGCTGTCCCAACCAAGGTCAAAATTCACATTGTATTAATGAACAAAGTGAATTTTTTTTCTGATCACATAAATGGGTAGGAAGATTTGTAGATACAAAATGGACCAATACTGCCTATAACATATTATAACTGATGATCGTAAGAAAACTACACTGCTCACCAGAAATCATCAATTATAATTCCCTCCTACTGTACTATGCATCCATTACTGCAGAGTAGTCAGCCAAGTTACACGCATGAAAGGATACTCACATGCAAGGCATACCAACCAGTAAAAATCACACCTGTAACAATAAAGGAAAATGCAAGCTGTCAGTTATTTGGGGTTTTAAAATGCATCCTCCAAGAATACGGTACTTCTAACACTTGGATACTTAATTAAAATCACTGCTGAAATATTTGGAGTAATTGTTGATTCAAGAGAGAAGTGCATGCACTTAATATTCAGTTTCCTGAGGGAAATATCAGAAATTATCCGAACGTCCCACCCACTAAACTTATTTTGTTAAAGTTGAAATTAAAACTCTGACTGATAAATTTCAATCAATGCTACGGTAATTGTCACCTAGCAACACACATATTCTGTTATGACTGTTGAAATTATTTCAGCAATACAGCCCAGTTTTGCTTAAAAATAAAGCATACATACAACAGAAACAAGATTAAAATTGTTTACATGCAATTCCAGTTGAAAATGCAGTTTCAGCTAATTACTTACTGGGAGTTAGGTTTGTGTGGGCAATTTGTTAGTCATTTTGTTTGATAGAACGTTTTCCATGTGTGTAAGTCAAGCAAAAACATCTTCAAAGCAAAAACCAAAACCCTCAGTTTGAGCAATTAAAGAAAAATATAAAATCATTGAATCAATCAGTGGAAAATCAGTACATATCACCTACACATACTCAAATCATCGTCAACAATAGGCAAAGTGGGAAAAACTCTCCAAACCATTTTGACATGACATACACTTATTTTCAACTCAATAATAATCACTTTGTCCATTTAGACTTTTGAGGCATTTGACCTCTGCCCAATTTTGTTCCTCTCCGACAGAAATTGAAAGGAAGCAAGAATGGCAGTTTTGCTCGGACGGCGTAATTGATGAAACAGATGGAACTTGTGTTACATTCAGCATCGCATGAGGGATTTGTGAGGGCTAAAATAATCAATGTGAGTCAGAAGGAATTCAAAATTTCATAAAATTAAGGGTAACCAATCAGTGTAGAATTTTCAAAAACTTACATGATGAACACAATTCATTTTTTTTTTACTTATTAGTGTTTTTACAAACTTACAAATACATGTAATTTAGAGTCATTTGTTTCCATTCAATTTTGCATTGATTGATATGCCACAGTCCAAAACATGAGATAGTACTGTCTACACACCCATACATTTGTGTACAAATATTCAACATTTTCCTTACAACCACAAAATTTCGAAATCGTATTTCTGTGATTTCATTCCACTTCTTCCACTTGAATAGGTATATCATGAAAGTTTAAACATTGTTTGTGATTGCTTAGTCGTGAATATTCAGAATCATAAAACCACTGCCAAACTATTCTGTTATGCATAATTGTTACTCCTGAAAGTTGCAGTAATGCAGTTCCTGGTGGTGACAGAAAGGGAGTGGCTGTAGAAATGCTTCTCATGTAAAATGAACACAAGAAACAAAGAAGAGAGTGGTTGTTTAACCTAATCACCCGGCCTTTTGAAAATTGCATAGCCGGGGGGGGGGGCTAATTTGGCCCCCCTTTCATGATTCTCGGCCTGCGGATCGCGATCGCCCGGCGAAAGTTTCGCACAGGCGATAGAGCCGACATAAATCTCCAAGACGTAATGTTAAGAATTTTTAAAAAAATCAATATCTTTCTATTTTAATAATTAATTATGCTATTTATGTATGAAATCATACTTTCCTATAAACCCTTTATAAATCAGCTCACAGAAGCTAAATTTTTGGGTGATAGTATTCTTTTGACATTTCTAAACAATTATTCTGTACAAAAAAATGCTCTGAATCAAGATTAATTTCTTATCGTATTTTATGTTTCATCGAATTTCTTATGTATTTCTCTGTTTTTCGACCCTTGGTTTTTTATTGTTTTTTTCGAGTGAGAGATTTCTCTGGGGACACTTTATCGATGCATAAAGCAGCATAAAATTAGTTAATTTCAACTCAGTAAAAGTAAAAATAACTAACATATGAATTTGAAGGCGTGAAAACAGCAATTTGGTGTTGATAATAACACACATTTCATATGTTTTTTGACGCGATTTTTGGTGTGACATCAAGTAAGAAAAACTTGCGTAATCCGGAACCGCGTACCCGGAATCAACGAATTTGGTCCTCAAAAGATGTGCAACAACTTGAAAGTAAAAGTCACGAGCGACGCGGTCAAAAAAATTCGCGGATTCCGGGCGCGGAATGGTCGCGAACTTTGCTCGAGGGGGGGGGGGGCTAGTTTAGCCGCCCCCCCCCCCCCCCCCCCCGATGTTGGTTTATATTTTTGGATTGCGTCATGGGACATTTACAGTGAGTCAACACTGGGCTCTTATCATACAAAACTCCACTTGCAAAGGGACTACGTTTGGCCTCGATATACAACCGATTCATGTAACCGCTATCTCTCTATTATCCGGACAATGACCTTATCAGTCATTGGCCTGTAATTGATACAGCCTTATCAAAAAGTGTACACAAAACCTGCTGGTATCAGGGAACAAAATAGCCCCCCCCTCGACAAGTTCCGACCATTCCGCCGCGGAAATTTTGACCGCGTGCACTCGCTGACATTTTTACTTTCAAGGATTGCGCATTCTTTTGAGACGCAAATGCGACGTCCGCTGTACATGGTTCCGGATGTTACGGCAACTTTTTGTACTACATGTTACAAGCAAAAAGGCTCAAAAACATGAAATCGTGTGTTATTTCAATGCAAATTGGTTTTCAGCCCAAATTCGTAAAGTGTGATGATTATTTTTACTTTTACTGATTGAAATTAACTATCTTATGTGCTGTATTTAATGATTGAAAAGTGTCCCCGAGAACTTCATCGACTAGAGCATTCCGACTGCGCGCAGTTCGATGGGATGCCTCCGCAGCGCAGTCCCATCCAACTGATGTAATTTAAAGCTTCAAGTTACATGGTACAGCAAGCAATTAGATGGAATAAGCATAAGCCCCATGTCCCTTGAACCAAGTTACAGTAAATTCCGAATTCAACAGAGTTCTTAAATTAATCGCGAACCATGAGCTCAAATCGGTACAGGAGCCTGTTGACCTTTGACCTCTGACCTTTCAACTCCAAAATCGAATCAGCAATGGGCATTTAAATACAAGATTACTTCTCCCATTACATCAATAATCGAAAAGTCATACTCGAAGTATCAGCAGTCATGACCCAAAATCAGACATATTAAGCCCGGTGACCTTTGACCTTTGAAAAGTCCAAAATTAATCAGTTTATGGCTGCCTCATAATACATACATTCACCCAAATAACATAAAAATCTGACAGGCCGTCTCAAGTTATCATGGTAAACGACCCAATCAGACCATATTTTAGGCTCGGTGACCCTTTGACCCTTTAAGCTCTCCAAAATCTAATCAGTTTATTGTGCCTTATAATAGAATACTTCACCCCAAAGTTTCATCACAATCCGACCAGGGCCGCTCTCAAGTTTATCGTGGTAACGAGCCCAAATCAGACAATATTTAAGGCCCAGTGAACCTTTGAGACCTTGTCTTTCAGCACCAAATCTAATCAGTTCATTGGTGGCCTCATTATACATGTACTTCAACCCCAAGTTTACATGACAATCCGACAGCCGCTCTCAAGTTATCGCGGTAAGGAGCCAAAATCAGACATATTTAAGGCCAGGTGAACCTCTGACCTTTGACTTGAGCTCCCAGAAATCTAAATCATTTCATTGGTGGCTCCATATACATCTTGTCGCTAGTTACAATCACAATACACGAATCCAGCCACTCTCAAGTTATCGCGTAACGAGCCCAAATCAAGACATATTTAAAGGCCCGGTGACCTTTTGCCTTTGACCTTTCAAAGCCGCAAAATCTAATCAGTTCATTGTGCCATCATAATACAACTTCACCCCATAAATGAACCATTTGGAAAACTTTGCATCCCCTTGTCATATAGCTGATTTTGCCAAGTTTAATTAAATTCTAACATCCGTTTTTATACAAACAAGGCACGCACTAGTATCTTAACATTCAACCTTTGACCTACCTATATGACCTTGACCCCCAATTTAACACTGAGGTCACTATACATGTAGCGTCTACCATCCAAGTTAGTCACAAACGGGCCAATACCAACCAAAGAAGAAGCAGTTAACTTCATTTGACATTTGACCTACATATGTGTCCTTTGACCCGCAAATAACATTAAGGTCCCTGTTACGCATCTACCAAACAAGTTTGCTTACAAATGGGCTTGTGGTTAGAAAGTTACCTAGTTTGGACCCTTATGGGCCCTGCCCCTGGGCCCCCAAGGGGGGCCTGGTGTACCATTCCAGAAAACCTCTATCCCCTCCCCCTGAGGATCATTCCCACCAAGTTTGGTTTAAATCCATTCATGTGAATGTGAATTACTCCCATAGGGCCCCATCCCAAACTTTGGCCCCCTTAGGGGCCAAACGGGGCCACCCTGGGCATTGCCATGAGGAACATTAATTTAGCACATATAGAGGTATCTATACACAAAGTGGCTTAACTAAACTATCTCTGGATCTAGAAGAAGAAGATGTTTGAAAACTACCTACTTTTGGCCCTTTAGGGCCCTGCCCCTGGGCCCCCAGGGGGGCCAGATGTACCATTTGAGGACCCTTGAATCCCCACCCCCTAAGAATCATTCCTGCCAAGTTTGGGCAAAATCCAATCATGCATTTTGAAGAAGAAGCTGAAAATGTGTAAAAGTTTGCGCACGACGCACGACGAACGATGCACGACAGACAAAAAGCGATCGCAATACCTCACTTGAGCCTTTGGCTCAGGTGAGCTAAAAAGGCCAGCCTGATTAGGAGTTAAAATGAATGGCCAAACTGGAAATTCATATATGTTATTTACACAGGATTTTTCTCCAACTCATCAGCCCCAAACCCTTTCCTATTTCGCTTCTTATATAACTGTAGTTGATACTTAAGAATTTCTGCTAACCAGCAACTAGCACGACTACAGCAAAAACACCTTTTGCTTTTCTACAACACTATACAAACTGGCTTAGAAGATGAACAATACAGACTAGACTGCAAGAATGAGTAATACTGTATAGCATATATTATGAGCCATATATTTTCGGCTTGCTTCAAACGGGGAATTCGCGAGTGATATTTCGGATGTTATTGTATTTACTTCACTTGAGCAGAAATATCAAGAAGTGAAATTCGCGATTCAGTAAGTCCGAAATTCGCGAAATAACCTGCAAAATATTAGGCGTAACATAACTAAATGCATTAATTTGCTGTCTACTCTGTGTAAATTTCTAGAATCTATACAATTGTCCCAATTAGTAGAATGTTACATGTTATTTCAGTAGAGCTTCAAGAACACTTTTTCATCATTAACAGAAAAAGAAATAACCCAACAGCATTCACCTTTTCAAAGGATAAGCGTTGCAAGACTTCTACAGGATCACACACTCGTGCCCAAAACGCTAAACTAGCCTGGCATATTTCTTTGCTTTCTCCATTTGCCGATATGCACACCCACCGTGGGGCTTCATTAGGCAATTTGCACAGTAGTACACAAGTCTAATATACCTGTCCATAGCAGGTATCATTGTTTTAACATTCTCATCGTAGGTAGAAAACCAGGTTAGTATTTAAAGTGTTTCTGCAATGGTTGATGCTGAAAGAGTCAAGAGTAGGAGTAATCTCAAGAACCCCAAGTTTGACAAATTATGCAATCGAGAAAGGGATTGCCCACATTGTGACAGACCTCCCTCCCCCATCTCCATCCCCACCCCCAAAAAATACTTATAGTTTCTCGTGATCATCCTTCTCAACCACTCTTGAACTCACTACACTGGCTTCCCTTGAAACAGAGAATAATTTTCAAACTACTCTTGTTTGTCTATAGAACACTCAATAACCAGGCTCCAGAGTACTTACGCAATTGTCTGAATTTATATACACCCAACCAGATCACTTATGTCAGCTAATGACCCTCTCCGTCTCACATATTCAGTTACTCGCACATTAGCCGGTGATAGAACATTTACTGTGTCAGCTTCAAAATACTGGAATGAATTGCCACTTACAATAAGACAGTCTCCATCAATACCTATTTTCAAAAAGGCATTGAAAACCCATCTTTTTAGCAGTTTGTAGTTTTAAGATTATATATTTGTATACAATTGTAAGCGCTTTGGGCCTAATGGGAAAAGCGCAGTATAAGTAATAATAATGATAATAATAATAATTTTAGAAGCCTGTTGACACTATTGTGCACAAAGGTTCCAGGATGAGTCCCCCGGAGGACAACTCCACCAGGGACGACTCCCACCTGACAACTCCCCCAGAGGACAACTCCCATAAAGGACAACCCCCCCCCCATAACTCCCCCAGGATGGCTCCCCTCAGAGGACAACTCCCCAAAGGACACTCCCCTGTTAGAGTTTAACAATGGTTTGAGTCTAAAAAGTCTGATTTGACCTCGGGCAAGTTTTCCTCCGGAGGAGGTGTCCTCAAGGGGAGACATCCAGGGAGGAAAGGGGGGGGAGGGGTGGAGGTTGTCAGGTGGAAGTCATCCCAGGTATACACGTTTACATTGGGGCTTTTCTCTAATGTCATTCTAATGATACTGCAAAACTGGACTCTGGTCAACTCCATTCTCACCAGAGATACTGGTTTAACCCTATATTAACTGGGGGGGGTCAATTTGACCCCCCTCGACGAATTTCGCGACCATGCCGCCACGCAAAATTTTTTGATCGCGTCGCTCGCTGACTTTTTACTTTCAAGTCTTGCGCATCTTTTGAGACCGTTTTCACGAAAATCAGACGTACCGTTACGACGCTGCGTGACTTTTTATACATGCATGTCAACCCAAAAATTGCTCAAAAACTTGATTTCATGTACAAAATCAATGGAAATTGTGCTTTCAGCCAAAAATCAGAAATGTATGATTATTTTTGCTGTTACAGGTTGAAATGAATTAATTTTATGTTGTTTATGATTGCAAAAGTGACCCCAACAAATTTCATCGAAAAAACAAAGAAATACATAAGAAATTCACAAAACAATAAAATACATAAGAAATTAATTCCAATTCCGCAAATTTTTTGCGTAGATATTGTGAGAAAATGTCAGAAATGAATATTTCACTCATAAAATTAGTATTACTACTAGCTATTGTAAGTGAGTTATAGGCGAATAACATAATTTCATGCACTTATTAGGCATAATTTAAAAATAGAAAAAATTAACTTTTTGAAAAATTTTACTATACAGTCGTGTAGTGTTACATCCGGCTGCTATGCGCAATACAAATTCGCGGCGAACGCGCGATCGAGCGGCCGAGATCTGAAGGGGGGTCAATTGACCCCCCCCCCCAAGTAAAAACCTGGTCTGAATAGCCAGTAAAATAGGGTTAAAGAAAAAGAAGTGCACTTTAACTCATCCAGTTAGATGATTATTTTGTCCCTAACTACATGTAGGTGATTCTACTAGACTTGCAGTACCGTGTATGTTACATTTTCATCTACATAGCCATGTTAGTATTTCACCAATTGTACTACATTTCTTCTACATGTATGTTACATTAATTTTATCAAACATGTGGTATCTAACTATTTTTTACATGTACGCTACATTAATATGATGATCATTATAAACTGTTGTATCTACAATGAAAACTACAGAAGTGACTGTAAGAATGTCTATTACAATGGGTTTTTTACGTTGAACCTACAGGGAATGGAAAATACAGTGAAGACCAATGCAATTTAGTGTTATGGGAGTAAACATGCACAATCACAAGCAATCAGGGACTCAACTGAGTAAAGGTTTACCATATGAAACGTAAGACAAGAAACTGAACTAAAATGATAAAAGAGTAAATAACTAAATTTTATTACAAATACATACAGAACTTCTTGGAACAAACGTAAATAATAATTTAATGTATAAACACACTTGTGCAAAACATGTAGGTAGGACATTTTAAATGATAATGAATCTGATGTAAATCACTGATCTCCATGAAGATTTGGAGGGATGAAACCTAATGCCTTTGCTCGACAATAGTTGCTAGTCAATCAATGTTGTCATATAAATGTGATGTCTGTATGGTAATCAATTTTTCCCATCCCATATGATTACACCCTGGCTAATTTGGGGTGCACTTTGTTGCACTCTCTGTTTCAACAGGCACAACTAATTGGAAATGCTATTTACCATGGCAGGCTGCATGGTTACAGCCCGATAAACAGAGGGTCTGATACACCGTTACTAGCGGCCATAATTTATGCCAGTGTTGTGATCTTGAGATTTCAGTCTCAGTCTCGAGACCAACTTTGCGAGGTCTCGGTCTCGAAAACACAGATCTAAGTCTCGGAAGGAAAAAGTCTCAGTCTGGGAGGTGTAATTCTCGGTCTTGACGCTCAAGGTCTCTGTCTCAGAACAAATGGTCAAGGTCAAGACCGAGACCATTGCAGTGTTGTTGATATGTCGGTCTCGGTCTTGGTTTCAGTCTCGAGACCAAATTTTGGAGGTCTCGGTCTCAAAAACACAGATCTCGTTCTCGAAACTCAAAGTCTCGGTCTTGGACTCAGTCTTGGAAGGAAAAAGTCTTGGTCTCGGAAGTGCAAGTCTCAGTCTCGACACTCAAGGTCTCGGCCTTGGTCTCAGTCCAAATGGCCAAGGTCTTGCTCTCGGTCTCGATTTCGAGACTGAGACCACAACACTGTCTGGTTTGTGCATCTAAAAACCTGTCAAAGATTGATTTCATCATGCAAACTGAATTGAAAGAAGGAAGAGGAGGAGAACTAGGTGCTCTAAGTACAATTTAACATTACACCACTACTCATGTTTTCAAGCCTAGATTCGTGATTTTGGTCAATCAGATACGCTGTCCACTGGTACCATACAAATCTGTGATCTATTGGACCCTTGGTCTAGTTGCATACATCTACATTTGGAAATAAAAGCAATGAATGCTATTACAATTACCCTTGACTTAACCAAAATACCAAAATCCTTATTGATATTCATTGGAAATCTGATGCAAATAAACCCCCAAACAGGCTTACATTGCACCAGAGAGCACTTTCAATCCCAGATGTTCCATAGATTTAAACAGGGACCTCAACCATAAGGGATTACGCACTGCGGCCTTATGACATGCCCACAGCATGCATAAATGCTTGATCGACAAGAAGGTTTTATGCATCTCACATATCAATTCTGAAAACTTGGATACCCTGTATATACTGTAGTACGTAATGAAATGTAAGTCAGGTTAATTGGTTAAAATGGTTAAATCAGGTAAGACATACCTGCCAACCAGTACGATTTTTCCAGGGCAGTTCTGTCCTTATTACAGTTACTAGGCGGTTCCTTCAACAACAAAAACGTTGATTATAATAAGAATAGAACATGAATGACCAAAATTAATGAAACCAAATGCCTTGGTTACTACAGTGATTTTAATACAATGCCCAAATTGTAATGGAAATTACGTCTTTACATTCACTGGTGAGTGACGGAACAAAAGGTATATTTATTCATGTTTTTTCCTCATAAGAAAACCTTTGTTTAGCTGTTTCAAATATTTTTCTCATTCGAACTCTAATTTCATTTTTTTTTCA
>JZLH01S0144913.1:86886-97280 GCA_001188425.1 Eucidaris tribuloides | reverse complement strand
TCGGTTGTGAATTGATCGTAACATTATGATAACGATATTTTCTTTTCTTTTTATGTTTCTGGTTTGTTTCTTTTTGTTTTGTGTTTTCCAGAACAAATGTCAACCATTATGTATTGCTGTTTCTTAATAAGGTCCAAATGGAAATACAGATACGCCATTAGGCTTTTGAAAACAGAACAAAGATCATACATTCTGAATGTACATTCATTTGACAGATTGTGCTAATATGGCTTTGGTTAGAAAGCATTATAAAATGATAAATGTTTCAGTGTACACTAGATGTATAAGAAGGCATGCATATCTTTTTAGGAGGGCATACATACTTTAATGAGTCATTGACAAATTTATAGATAATATCTGAATATTATACTTGATGAAATGCTATGAACAATGTGGCGAATGTCTTTCAAACATGTGAAAATCTTTGACGGTCATTCTGTATCAGTTTCATTTCCTAGACATACATATTTTAAAGGAAGTCATTGACAAATTTAAATAAAATGAAATCTGGAATATAAATATACAGTGTACTACATTGAGAAATACAGACAACATGTGCATTGCTTTCAACTGAACTGTATTTTTCAGCTTTTTTAATTTTGATTAATATTGAAGCAAAATTAAAGCTGTATGATTTAGCAGATAACAATACTTTAGTAGCGGAAATTCAGAATATAACCAAACAGTCTTAGAATTTTTAATTGCATGGTACTGAGATGGTTATAATAATTATGTCAAATATTGATTTTCTGGAAGCTTATCTCACGTGGTTTTCATGAACAACCTCAAGAATTTGGGCTTACCTATTTAATGGGGGGGGGGGGTCAATTTGACGCGCCCCCTTGACGAATTTTCGCGACTGATGCGCCGTGCAAAATTTTTTACAACGGCGGTCGCTCGCGCGACTTTTTACTTCAGTCTTAGCGCATCTTTTTGAGAACATTTTTCGCGAAAATTGACATACGGTTACGACGCCGCGCGACTTTTTAATACATCATGTCAACCCAAATTGCTCAAAACGTGCTTTCGTGTACAATCAATGCAATTGTGTTTTGAGGCAGAAATTACAATAAATGTATGATTATTTTGCATTTACTGGTTCGAAATGATTGAATTTATGCTGTTTACGATTGGCAAAGTGTCGGCAACAAATTTATGAAAAAATAGAAAACAAAAGGTGAAAAAAAAAGAAATAATAAGAAATTCAGCAAACAAATGAAATACTTAAGAATAATTCCAATTTGGCAAATGTTTTTGTAGATGAATTGTTAGAAATGTCAAAATGATTATTTTCAGCACACAAAATTAGCATTCTCTAGTGTAATAAGTGAGTTATAGATGGCGAAACAAAATTCATAACTTAATTGCATAGATTAATTACTTAAAATGAAAAAATAATGTTTTTAGGGCAAATTTACTATACAGTCGTGTTAGGTTTATATCCGGCTCGCTATGCGCTGGAAATTTTCTGGAAAGGATCGCGTGATCGGGCGAGCAAGATCTGCGGGGGAGGGGGTCAATTGACGGCCCCCCACCCAGTAACTGGTCTGAAATGCCGTTGAAATAGGGTTAAGCAAGTTATGCAAGTTTTATAAATGGAGTAAGGGCCTAGTCCTTGGTTCAACATTGATGGATGTAAGGGAATAATGCTGCGACAACAACATGGTTAATAAAGGAAGGGGGGGGGTTGCAGAGAGTTACGAAGTTCAAATTTTTGAAATATTCTGTCCTGAATTTCTTTAACGAAACTTCATAAGATCTTAAAGTGATAAAGAAGTGATGAACATTTTGATACTTTCATTGCAAGAATAATTCCAGTTTCATTTTAATCCCATTACTTTTTCCTTAGGTTTGCTTTAAACTTTATTTTTAGTACGTTTAAATACATGTCAGGTATCTGGTATTACTTTAGAATTATTTCATATTTATGTTAGTATTCATTTATATTTTTATATTACTTTGACAATATGTTTATCATTCATATTCAAACTTATCTGTTTGAGTGTTATTGGTTCATTCATTATGTTGGTATTGTTTTAAATTCTTATCTGTATGTGTATCCCTGAGTAATTCAGCTATAGCAATCCACCCTATAAATGGAAAGAATGAATAAGAAATAAACAAGTTGTATTCCCACCTATCACAGAGCTAATCAATGGTCACAAATACTCACTTGCAAGCTCCTCCTCGTCAAACATCATGCTGGCGGGCCGGCTATCAGACGACCTGACACTCTCCATGCTGGAGGTCAGGGCCTCCTCCCTGGTCATTGTCGACGAAGCCAGAGGGGGTCGGATCGCCTGGAGGCCGGTCACGTGGGGAGGGGGCAAGACGTACTTGTCCTTACGAGACAGCTTGGACGACTTGGAGGTGGGGGCCTTCTTGCCCGTGCGCAGGAATGTTTTTGTGGCAAGTTTCCTAAGAAGAGAATAGACAAAATAATATTGAAGATTCTGCTAGTAGCATACATTTGTACAACGTGGAGTAGGGAGGTTGAGGAGGGGGCCTTCTTGCCCATTCGCAGGAATGTTTTTGTGGCAAGTTTCCTTTGAAAAGAAAAGACGACGATGATGATGATGCTGATAAAGATATTTGCACAATGTGGGGGTAGGGAGGTTGAGGACGAGATAGGGAGGTTGGGGAGGGAGGGTAAGGGGAAAAACATACTTGTCCTTCCGGAATAGCTTGGACTGGGAGGTTGGTGGCCTTCTAGCTGGTTGGCAAGAACGTTTTTGTGGCAAGTTTCCTGAGGAGAAAGACAATGACATTGAAGCTAATGCAGTTGCATACATCTACACAACACAGGGGTAGGGAGGTTGGGGAGGGGGGCAAGATGTACTTTTCCTTGCTGGCAGCTTGGACTTGGAGGTGGGGGCTTTCTTGCCGGTGGGCAGGAATGTTTTGGGGGCAAGTTTCCTGTGAGAAGAAAACAATGATGATGATGATGAAGGTATGATAGTAGCACATATTTGCACAATATGGGGGTAGGATGTTGGAGAGGTTGGGGAAGGGGCAAGACATACTTGTCCTTGTGGGACAGCTTGGACTGGGAGGTGGGGGTGGCTCCTTCTTGCTGGTCAGAAGGAATGTTTTTGTGGCAAGTTTCCTCATTTAACTTTTGACATACTTATGGAACCTTTGACCCTAATATCATACTGAGATCCCTATAAGGCAAGTACCATCAAAGTTTGGTTAAACTTGGGCTTTACAAAGTTCTCAAGCCCAGTAGAAACTTGCTAGCACATTTCAAAATTTGACCTCATTTGACCTTTGTCTCCTAAATAACATTGAAATCCCTGTCAGTCACCTATGTTCCATCCAAGTTTACAGGCTAATGGTTGCAAAGTTAAAAACCTCAGTAAAAACTGAAGGTATATTCAACACTTGACTCCACTGACCTTTCATCCCGAATAACATTAAGGTCCGGTAAAGGCATCTTCCATCCAAGTTTGGTTGCAAATGGCCAACTTGTTGGCCAAAGAGTCATCACGTTTCAGGAGTGTTACAGATGGACTCTGCTTAGGATCTCGTAGTCTCGCTCCACCTCAGTGGCTAGACAAAATCATTGATAAACTTGATCCCCACAAATAGCATCAACATATGACTGGTGCCATGGATTATTATCCAGGAAAACAAAAAACTTCAGGTTATTTCTATGTTTCTCTCCACATCAATAATCATTTCTTTATCTCACCTCAAGGTGGCGCTCTTTTCCTTGTGCTTCATTTGCGTAGACAGGGCGGGGGATATGAGCGACCGCGGGTAGGCAAAGGTGTGGAATATGGTCTGTGGGTATCGCAGCTTGCTGAACATCTTCCTGAAAGTCTCCACTCTCTCCACGTTCACTTCAACGTCAAAGATCATCTTCATCAGCTGTGTCAGATATCAAGTATCATAACAAGGTTACAGCAAAAAATCAAAATATCTTCAATTTCAGAAAATCTTATAGTTGTTCTTGATTTGTAATTTATGTCAGGGTTGGCTATATTCCCGGTCCACATCTTATTCCACCCTCGTCCCCGGGAAATATATAAATTTTTCCGAAGTTGACTTTATACCATGAAAAGGCAATTTAATATCAGACAGTGTCCGGGAAATATACAGAAAAGTGGAAAATATGCCAACCCTGATTTAAATGTTGATTGTTAATAAACTTCTGTTTGTGTGGTTGGTGTGTGTGTGTAGTGTGTGTGTGTGTGTGTGTGTGTGGTGTGGTGTGTGTTGTGTTGTGTGTGGTGGTGTGTGTGGTGTGTGGTGTGTGTGTGGTGTGTAGTTGTGGTGTGTGTGTGTGTGTGGGCGGCGTGTGTGTGTGCTGTTGTGTGGGGGAGGTAGCAGTTTGCTATGGATAAAATAACATGGAAAGTACATAATGTAATAAATCGACCATATAACCATCGTAAAGACTGATGACCGCACAAGAGATTAAGTATTGTGGCAAAGAGTGTTGCATGAGTGAATATGTTAGAAAAATGTTACTGAAGCAATATTCATATCATCTACGGTAGGTCAAGTGAAACGAAATACGGCCCGGCGATCTCATTTTTATCGAATGTGATGTCAACAGTAATAAGTGGAGGACGGAAGATCAGAGGCCCCTATCATAACTACATGAAGGGCCAGTTGCAAGCACAGTCGCCTGTAATAAATTAAAAAAAAAAATCTTATTTGAGTATATGATTTCTAGGCTCACAAGTTAATTGCAATAGGGCATCTTCCGAGCTATTTGCGAACATGAATCTTAAAAAATAAATTTACATAGTTCTTTAATAATTTTATGAATTTAGAATTGGCAAAGTCTGAAGTTAACTGTACTTATTTTGATTTTCTGCACAAAGTTGGTGGAAAGTCATCAAAAAATGTGATTTTTCCCAAAAATGAGGCAATTTGCGTCGCCGGACAGGACAAACACATTTTTTAAATTTACATTAATGAAAAGATATTACACGCCATTCTTGTGTAGACATAATAAGCCATTCAATGTAAATTCAGGAAATGTTTAACCATGGCAACCCCTCTAAAAAATACTATTCTTTGCGTATTGGCCGTTCATAAAAGGCAATTGTCCTGTCCGCGACCGTTTTGAATCAAAGTTTTAAATTATCTCTGCAAGTTTGACACTTTCATAAAAGTAAGACTTAATTTTCTCTGGATTAAAGATGGGGCAAGTTAATATCTACTATAAATCACAGATCGTAGAAAAACTTATTAAAGTTAGAGACTAATGAAAATCCTGTCGTCGCGGACAAAAAACGGATCGCGAGACAGACATTTTCGGTCGGCGGACAGGACATTTTGTCGCGACAGGACAATGTAATTTTAAATATCAAAAAATGTATTTTTTATTTGTTTGTCTGTTATTGTCTGTCATGTGTGTGTAGCTGTAAAAGTAATGTTGTGTGTTATTGTGTGATTATGGATGTGCTGTTATCTATTTAGAAAGAAAATTAAAAGGTAATGTAGCACCTGTTGAGATACATAGCACATGTACAGTATTTGCATTTGAATGTGCATAGTGTGCATTTGGTGTGTGCATTAGGTGTGTGTATTCATCTGTAACTTGTACGTATTTTTTGTTTAAGACAAAAATAATTCATATAGGTTCATTACTAAGTCTTGCTGGAATTTTTGATGCCTACATGTGATGAGGTTTTAAAACAATTAAATTATATCTTATGTGTTAAACTATACAATTATATGCATGCGACAAAATGTCCTGCGTCCCGACCACTCCAAAATGTCCATGTCCGCGACGCCTGTAATTAATTAATTACTGCAAGTAATTAGTTAACGGTGGCAAATATTATTAACCACACTGAATACATGTAGAACGCTTAATTACGCAAGCTTCATTTGTATCAATATCATATTTCATTCAAGTCGCTGTAAACTCACAGACATTTTTTTTTTTTTATTTTTTTTTTTTTTTTTTTTATTTTTTTTTTTTTTCTTTTTTTTATTTTTTTTTTTTTTTTTTTTTTTTTTAAGTTTTTTTTTTTTTTTTTTTTTTTTTTTCTTTTTTTTTTTTTTTTTTTTTTTTTTTTTTTTTTCTTTTTTTTTTTTTGTTTTTTTTTTTTTTTTTTTTTTTTATTTTTATTTTTTTTTTTATTTTTTTTTTTTTATTTTTTTTTATTTGTTTTTTTTGTTTTTTTTTTTTTTTTTTTTTTTTCTTTTTTTTTTATTTTTCTTTTTTTTTTTTTTTTTTTTTTTTTTTTTTTTTCGCTATTTTTTTTTTTTTTTTTTTTTTTTTTTTTTTTTTTTTTTTTTTTTTTTTTTTTTTTTTTTTTTTTTTTCTTTTTTTTTTTTTTCATTTTTTTTTTTTTTTTTTTTTTTTTTTTTTTTTTTTTTTTTTTTTTTTCTTTTTTTTTAGACTTGTACACTCATTCAAAACCCATGTCACATCACCGTCCTGTCCGCGACGCGCACTTTCGACCATCAAAAAAGAGAATGCAATGAGTTCCATTTTTTCCGATAGTTAATCCCATCAGCCACAGCACCACAGGTCTTTGCACATTACAAATATTAGCTCAATTTTCTCAGCAGTCTTATTCTTACAAGGAAAGACATTTCTAATGTCCTGTCGCGACAATCAAATACTCGAAAAATGCCAATATCATTTTATCTACAACCCGCTGAAAGACTGCGACTAGTTGTGAGTATCTCGTCGCGAGGTCCTATGAGAAATGCTGTTAAAGCAAAATCAAAACCATCTGTAATGAATGTGGCATTTTCTTATTAATAACTTGAATTAATTTACCAATAGTTTGACTGATCAGTTTGATTGATAGAGTAAATAAAATGAATTGTTTTACTAATATCATGTATTGATTGATTATTTTCCTTTTCCCTCTGGAATAAACTAATAAAAAATAAAAAAAAAGATGAGAGTAAACAAGAGTAAAGATGATATGAGACGCATTGTTACCCATTCCAATTCCACCATACTTGCAAACTAATTACAGTAACATATATTTTTGTTGAAACAATTACTTATGGAAACATGAAAGCAAGAATTTCTCTGGGGAACTTAATTGTTTCCAAATTATATAGCCAAATTCCAATGTGAGATAATTTGTCCATGCACCATGAACGAGCAAACAATTTCTTATACCATGGCTTAAGATGTTCTAAAAATTATAGTGTTAATAAACTAGTGGGCACTGGTGCCCAATATTTTATCATATTTGGTAAATAAACAGAATTCATGTAGGCCTACTGTGTCATATTTTCGGTTACTTATCTCAAAATTTGCCCCAAAACACCTAATTAAGGAAAAGATGTGTCATTGAGTCCTAAATTCATGCAGTAATCTTAAATCCACCAAAAGTATTCAAATACTATTGTTTTTCATGTTAAATCTCACACTAAAATCGATTAAATTAAGGATACAAAAAGGCCTGTCTAATATATATTTAGTCCGAGAGTTTATTTCTAATCATTCCATTGAATGTCAGATTCATTACTAATTTGACTGCGCCGAATTGGTGATTGAATAACCTGAATGAATTTGAAAAGATCCTTTTAGTGAAGTACTTTGAAACTTATAAGGATGATAGTCACTAGGCATTGGCAGCAATGTTTTTTCTTTGTTATTATTATTGTCATTTTTGTTTTCATTTCATTCTGTCGATCATTGTGCCAGTTCCCATCGAGAAAAAATAGCGAGAACTACAGCACGCTACCACCCGCTGTTACAGCTCCACAGCAGCACAAGTATGCAGCAAAGTTCGGCAATAAGCAGGTGAGCAGTAACACCATCATCTTCACCCCCAGTTTTATCAAAAGCAAATATCTCTTAAGTCCCTCGAGAGAAAGCGCGTCGCAGTCCCTAACTCAGCTACTCTACAGGAGACTAAGACCAGGGCGGTTGTGTTTAGTGTTTTTTGAAAAAATCCCCCAAGAAAATAAATAATTATTATTCATTTCTATATAGTAATATTGTACTTCTCGTTCAGCAAAGGTGGGAAGAGTCACATTTGTATTTGAATTGTTTTTGTACTTATCTTGTTCCCCGAGAGCACCAAATTTAAAAATGCTATTATTTTACGATTTGTTGTTTGTTATTAATTGTATATCTCAAAGTTTTAAAGCAATTTGTTGCGTAGTTGTGATCAGGAAACAAATTGCACAATTACATTTAGAAGTAAAAATTGCTTTTAAAGAATACAAAACAGTAAATGATCATTTATGTATATTCTTTTATGTACAGTTTTGTCCTTGAAGAGAGGATTCGTGAGTTCTACGCACTGGTGTTGCCGAAGTTGCGCTTGAAGGAAGCCTCGTGAAATACAATGTACGCGGTAGCACTGGTCGTGAAAGGAACGGCGAGGAGAGAGCCACCAAAGGCTTTATGGAGAGCTCCTCTAATCAGCGCTCAAGCGCGAGGGGAGAAAGCGAAGAAGTACAGGCATATTTAAGACTAATTATTTATTCGCTGTAAAAATATTTATAAAGTTTGAAAATTGCAAAATATATATCTTCAAACAAGCATTTGTAATATTATAACTGAGAACTGTAGCCAAATGATTCTCCAATGTAGGTTTTCAGCACCTCTGAGACCTCAGTGCTAACATCAATCATACATTACTTTAAGGCAGGTTTCATTTTATAAATATCTTTAGCAAAATGAAAAATAATGTCCAGGATGTTCCATTGTATTCCAGAGCTACTTTACAAGCATCTTTCTCTAGATTGAGGATTTCATCAGTTGCCACCTTGTACACAATGGAAGATGCGAAAATTCAGTGAAAGTCTCGTCCCTGGGTTCTTTTGTTTCCTTTTGTTTTTTTAAACTCTGTCTGATATGAAAATTTTGAATTCCTGGGTTATATGATACCTAGGGAAAAACCTTGTCTATATTCACTACATGTGTTTACATGTAGAGACTCCGCAATACAGAGTCAATCATGTCTGACACTTCTTGCTAGCGACTACGCTGGATTATTGCAAAAAACCTGATTATATGTTTTGACCCCCAGAAACTAAAAGTAAGCTTATAATTTTGTTTAGCATTCAATATTCAAGTTTTCTACATCATAAATGATTAATATAATGTAGTACAAAAACTTAACTTGTATGGGCATCAAGTATTGGACAAGTACATTTACAAAAGAGACACCACTCATTACAAAATTTGAATCATGAGCTCAAGCCTGTTAACGTAGATGAAGACTGGGAACGAATTTGATGTAATATAATATAGAAAATTTTGAACCAACAATGGAAAAATTGAGCCGAAATTTTACTCCAATGGTGATAATATCGATAAGCTATAATATTGTCATTTATATAATTGAATGAATCATAAAATCTACTTTGTCAACAAATTAACTGTTAGGGCTAAAATATCCGTTCAGCCACATCCAAGGGCAACCGCAAATTAATTGTCACAGGATTGATGGCAAAGATCCAGTGTATGTTCTCGTGAATGTAAGAATTGTGATAATAAGCCAAAGTTGTCTGTTTGAGATCTGTATTCTTGTAATTGATCCATTGCCTCAAAGATTATGAATATGCTCATTTGTAAAGTAGAAAAATCAAAGAATAATATAGTACACGTTTAAGCAAATAATTATACAGGAGCTTCAATTCTAAACGTTAATTGAGAACCGTTATACTTTCAGAAACACTGCCAGTGCCAGTTCATCCTAGTTACGATGCAGGTTCAATCACCACTGAAAGTTCCTCGTCGTACTCTCTCATTGCCGAATGGTGAAGTTGTTATGCAACGCAAATGACCTACTCCCTGCAGCTTGCTATGTGGCTGTCTCTCTTCTATGTCTTTAATCTCACTACCCAAAGTGCCTCGCACAGGAGCCTCACCCTTCCATCCAGAAGGTTATCACTGAAATCCATAGACGAATGCCTTCCATCCAAGAACTATTGCACCCTAAACTAACAAAACAAACTAATGCCAGCAATTGCCTGTTGCTGAGTACAAACATTTCATGTAAAATGAAAGTATCTATTGCTGTAATCGTTTCTCATAGTCTCGGGAAAACACTCAAAAAGGAAAGGGGCATTTTAAATAAATTCATTTTCATTAAATTCATTATCTCCCACTTTTGATGCCCTTTTGGATGGTTGTTCTACTGCAAAAAGTAAGGAGATTGATTATTTTTTTTCATTTTTTAATCATCTGTTGTAAAAATTCTGCAAATTGTTATGTTACATGGACCTGTTCTAGTAATATCGGCATACAAAATTACAAGAAACAATTTCTTGAACAACTTAATAGGCCCTCCATTCAAATTAATGGTTTATTAATATCTGACAATTTTGTTTAATTACTGTCAAAATATGAAATATTGGAAAAGTTCAAAAACGAATTATGGAGTGTATAGTTAGCAGGGCACCATGCCCGAAATCATTACAATATACAATTTATGACATGAATT
>JZLH01S0144913.1:57818-70368 GCA_001188425.1 Eucidaris tribuloides | reverse complement strand
TTAGTCACTCATAGGAGTGAAAGATGCAGAAGCCCCTTATTTGCCCCAAGTAGTCTATGCAACATCAACTCAGACATTAAGATCACTCTCACTATCATCATCATCATAATGACCATCACCATCACCATCACCACCACCATCACCATCACCATCACCATCACCATCACCACACCATCACCATCACCACCATCACCACCACCATCACCATCACCACCACCATCACCATCACCATCACCATCACCACCACCATCACCATCACCATCACCATCACCATCACCATCACCACCACCATCACCATCACCACCACCATCACCATCACCATCAACCATCACCATCACTATCATCATCATAATCATAATCATCATTATCCTTGACTTCATCATCAATATCATCACCATCATAATCATAATCATCATTATCCTTGACTTCATCATCAATATCATCATCATCATAATCATAATCATCATTATCACAAACATAATCATTATCATCATCATTAGTCATTAATAAGAAAGATGCAGAAGCAACTTGCTTTTCCCCAAGGTTTCTATACAATATGATTTCAGAAATTTCTGTTTCTTTCACACCATCACCATCTGAGATAGTGTCTGAGAATGTGGCAAAAATGTGGCAGCACCAAATTTTCACGACCATTCTCCCTACTGACCTGGAATCAGTCCGTGTAGGTTCTTGAGATGATCCTGGGACACGCCTGCCTCCGTGCAGACCTTGTCCACGAACCTGGAGATGAACTTGATGACCCTGTTTGGCACATCCTTGGGATCGCTCTCGTCAAAGTTGCTCTCCGCGTCGTAGCTGTCGCTGCCCCCAATGCTAAAACGATTAACGAACAAAAGATCAGAATGAGTTACAGCATGATACAGTGGATTTTACAACTCAGAGTACCCCAATGGCAAGCTTCAATCAGCCACAGTTTCAGGTCGCCTTACAAGATAGCTCATTATCTGGCTCCAGTTCTTATTACCTACCTTGATAACTGGGCTTCAAATGATAAAACTATGGCCAAAAAGATAATAGTAATGAACAATCACAAAAATTATATGGTGCTCATCCAGCATGAACAAAAAAAGAAAATTCAAAATCGGTTGACAAACGAAGGAGAAGGGGAAATTTTTGTGATATTCCAAAAATGTGCATAATTAGCATATTTAATGAGTTTCAAAATTCTGTGTAGAAGTTTTGAATCCCCTACCTAGCGCTTTGATATAAAGTAAACAGAATTGAAATCAGACAAGAAATGATGAAGAAGCATTCTGACATTATGGACGGATGCCAGACGCCAGATACTGGACACGAGACGACGGATGACAAACGCAATGCCACGGCATAAGCTCATTTGGCCCATTCGGGCCAGGTGAGTTAAGAGATGAAATAAAGACTGCAAATAATATGCACTTCCAGCTTCAAATTTACATCCTCACACTCACAATCCAGTCATTGAGGTTTGTTTATGTACATGTTTTGAACCCTTGTGCATTACTCAGGACTAGGCATAAATAGGGTCAATCCGCAACTATATTTCTCAGACACCTGTAATATTCCTGCAATATTGCTGCTACCACCACTGTCCCCTTCCAAGCTGACAGAGTTCTTCACCCCCTTACTACAGTCTAATGGCACCCTCAAATGATGTCCAGTATGATTAACCCATTTGCTGTAGCACATATTTCCTTTAGATTCTGGCATACCTGTAAGTATACTCGGGACTACATACGTTAATCTGTAACTATTATTTCTCCAACACATGGCAGAAATCACTCAGAGCACAGACTCTATTTTAATTCTTAACATGCCAGGGGGGTTGAACCTCTGTGGACTTTATATGTATTATTTGGTGCAGATCTGCAACTTCGGCATGTTAAGCAGCTTACACTAAGACAATACTTCACACTGACTTGATCCAAGACTTATTTAGTCAGTCTGTGCTTGTGTCAGCAGCAGCTATAAAACAGGGCCTATGGAAGTACTAGTCTACAGCACAGACTGTTCAGACCCTGATTTACAAAATCACTCACCTTCCTGTGATATTGCTGCTGCCCCCGCTGTCCCCCTCCAAGCTCGATGAGTTTTTTAACGCCCTTCGCTCTGCGGTACCTCAACCCCAGCACCCTCAGACACACCATTCGATTTGCATAGTGGACCGCCTGACTGTAGACAATGCTCTCCTCGTTCTGTATCAGCTCGTCTTTGCTCTCGCGCGAAATTGTCGGCCAGAGCCGAATCTGCTCGGCGGCGATTTCTAGAGCGCTCCGCTCGTTGCCCGCATGGATCAGTCCGTTGGCCGACGTTGAACTCGAGCCACTTTGGGTGTCAGGACTGGCTGAGAAGGCATCGTTCAAATTCTGGAAGGAATATGCAAAACAAACAAATGAAGACATAAACAAGCAATCAAACAAACTAATGAATAAAACTAAATAGTAATAATAATATACAAAGATTTATATAGCACTTAATACAAAAGTTTCCAGGCACTGTAAGAATCATTACTTCTTTAAAAAAATACAACAGATTATGTGACATAAATGAATAATCTACATATAAATGAAAACGAATGAAAGATATATACATTAAGAAATATATGAATATATACATAAATTTTTGTAAATATCTTAACAAATACAAACATATTAAAGCACAAATTTAGTTTTGGCGATGTTTTTTATTTGAAAGCTTTATGCCCAAAGATCATCTCACCTCAATAACAGATTCTGAATGTCTTTCGGGGTTTTTTTTTATTAATTAATGAAAAATCTCTGGGGGAAACCCTGAGATTTTCAACTATATTTTACAGTTTAGCATCCAAAGCATTAATAAGGAGTTAAGGTTATCTGAATTATGCCTCAACAGAAATATCTGATCTTTCTGTTGAGGTATAATTCAGATAACCTTAAAGGTAAATGACATGACTGGGGGTAGTCCTCAACTTGGGCTGAAACTACTCTAGAATCAAGTAAACTATGCAAGGATTCTCCCGTGAAAATCTTGTAGTCAAACGTTGACTCATTCTTAGAAAACAAACAATGTCAATATCACTCGTAGCACGGAAACCTTCTGTGTGGCTCTCTATGGGGCTTATTTTTATCGTCCCCGGAAAAAAATAAGATACTCTATGTTTATGCTTTATTCTCCTTAAGTAAACAAATTACAGACAAATCCTCCCAGGTGGGAGATCCACTCCTGCTAGTGTATAGTTGGCATATATATCAACTCATTTGCATCTTGAAGCATTTTCAAGTGTTGCCAATCATGTCACTAACCTTTAACACCTTATTAATGCTTTGGATGCTAAACTGTAAAATATAGTCGATAATCTCGGGGATCCCCCCCCCCCCAATACTTTTCATTAATTTACAGAAAAAAAAAACGAAAGACATTCAGAATCTGTTATTGGTGTGATATGACCTTTGGGCATAAGGCTTTCAAATAAAGAAAAATCGCCAAAACTTAACTTGCGCTTTAACTCTTAACGTGCCCAAGTCGCAGATCTGCACCACATAATACACATAAAGTCCATAGAGGTTTAAATCCTCTGGCAGTTAAGAGTTAAACAAACGTGATACAATATGCCTCAATGTGTAAGCATGAACATCCAATCTTTCACCAAATAAAAACTGATCATACTACATTAGTTTAAAACAGGTCCATTGCCCATTGGTCAGTAAGCACATCAAATACGCAGTAATTCACACAGTAGACTGTAAATAGTGATTTAGACACCATGTCTCAGTAAAAGGTAGTAGCCCTCATTCGCATGCAAACAGCACTGAAATCAGGGAAAAATAGGTCCAATGTGAGTTTAACTGAAAAATTATATCAGAAATATACCTCGCCCATCGCCTTTTGCTTTGAGTAGGTCATTTATGAGAGAAATTGCAGCTTTAAAAATAATTTTCTGAAAGCATTAGCCCTACGGAGACCCCATTTAATTCAAATACTGTACAACAGTGGTTAAATTTCCATTGATTAAGAGGCAATCTGAGATAACATTTTCATTTGTTTCTCAACCCGTTAAGATGGTTTGATTTTGCTTTGACATGCATTTCCCATAAACCTCGTGGCAAGATATCTCGTGTCTGGTCTTCAACTGGTTAAAATACAGGGTGGCCCAAAAACACCTGCGATCGCTAATTTCTTCACCATCATCAGCAAAATTCCATTATTTTTTGTTTCGTTGGTTTTGTTTTTTGTTGGTTAGAACATTTTTCATCAGCAAAATGGTACCACGATCATTGATTTTTAGTAAAATGTTTGGATCCTAGGCCCATTTTTCTGAGGCAATGACGTTTCCCAAATTTACTACTTTTCAACTCCACCGCATCACATCATGCCATAAAAAATACACTGGTCAAAGCAACAGCAATTCCTCACATTGTAATTATTTTTATCAAAGCGAGGGCATTTCTGCAATTTGTCTGCACAACTTATTCTATGGTACACTGTAATGAGAGAATATTTCAGTGTTCCAGGGATCGGTGGAGTTGGAAAAGTTGAAACTTTGAGAAATGACTTTGCCTCTGATAAATGGCACTGGGATCCAAATGCTGTACTGAAAATCAATGACCATGGTATCACTTGTAGAAAAAAATAATGTTCTAACCAATGAAACAAAAATCAATGGCATTTTTCCATGATGTTGCAGAAATTAGCGATTGCAGGTGTTGCATTCCTTCTGGGCCACCCTGTATAAGTGGCCAATTGGTATATGTTACTTCTCACACATGCTACTGTAACTACATGACTATTCTAACTTCAGGCTTTTAACAGATTTCATGCTGTTTGGACTTGTCTTGCAAATGATGTGTGCCACTACCTTGAAACCTCCTTTGTGTATTCGAACCCGAGTGTCTGGATTCTCAGTTTTCAAAACCTGGTCATAATAATAATAATAATAACAATGTCTATTTATATTGCATACATATCCACTCAAAAGAATGCTCAAGGTGCTGTGTACATATATTTGTGAATACATTTAACACATTATAAATTAACCCTACACCACCCATCACCACTCCCAGCTCCACCTGGGTGAGGTCTGGTAGCATCTTGCTGCTCCGTTCACCGACAATTTGAGGGACAAGCCCAGCCAACATGCAACAAACAGGAGCTCTAGCATTTTAGGCTTCCAGGCCCCATGCAGGAAGCCAGTGAGAATAATGGGTGGTTACAAAATATATTCTTGGAGCAACGTTCGTATATGCTCTATCCCCCAAATTGTTTTTGCTTTCGGTACTACCAATTGGAATTTTGAGGCTGATCACAGATTTATTGGATTGTAAATCTTGAGGATATTACTAAGGTATTGAGGGGTACAGAAGTGAAGGGTTTTTACAGTATCAACAAAATTTTGTAAGTAATTCTCTTTGAGCCTGGCACCCAATGAAGTGATTTCAAGATCTGTGAAGTGCTGTGGGATCTGTTACAAATTGAGAAATGGGGTGCTGAAGACGGAAGATTTGTCATCCTTGCTACTCACGTCTGATTTGTCGGAGTGTGTCGTGTCAGGAACGTAGAGCCCCTGGATGTTCTTCTCCACGTCGGCGTAGAAGGCCGTCTCCCAGAAGCGTTGGCAGGCCCAGACGGGGTGGTCCTGGGTCACCGTGTAGGCAAACTGGATGATACCTGGACACAGTTTCTGGATAATGGAGAGGATTATGTAATAATTGTGCATTATCAATAATATACAGAACATATATCAGGCATTTTAGTGGTGAAATAAAAAGCCATATTTTGCATACTGTGTCCTGTGTTGCAGTGGCATAGCAAGGAGGTAGCGAAGAATTTTTTCCCCCCAAATCCAAGGCCCAAAATTTTTCTGGGTCACGACAATCGCCGAAAACTCGCTCAGCGGAGGGTGGGTGGGGGTTGGCAGTGTAGAAAAAAAATTTACTCCAAATCCCAGGTCCAAAATTTTTCTATTTTTTCCCTCAAAATCTCAGGTCTAAAATTTTTCACAGTCATAATTTTTGTTGGGGGGGGGGGGTAACTAAGGGGGCACACAAAATTTTTTTTTGGGGGGCACGTGCCCCCCAGGCCCCCTGCATTCTGCAATAATCCCCTGTGCTTTACAACCAGGCCACATATTTCCATACCACCCGATTTCCTCTGCACATGCGAAAAAGTAATCAATGTGAGTGTGACCACTCCTCTGCAGCACTACAGCACCACGCGCAGCCAGTCTGCAGCATAAGTATAGTGTATGCAAAATGTATGCACAAACACAAATTAATATCATATAAAATTTGACACGATTCCCATTCTGGAAAAAATAACCAAATTTTGACATGCACTACAGTGCACTCTCGTTATAACGAACCCTGATATAACAAAATTTCATTATTTAAGAAGAAAAATCACTGGTCCCATATCTTGGATTTCCTTTGTATTTTATTGTTTTTGCAACCCTGATATAAAGAAATTTCGTTATGAAGAACAAATTTGATAGGTCCCAAGGACTTCTTTATATCGAGAGTGCACTGTACAATCCAATCTTTCAGCATACTCTTCATTTTCAAAAGTTACAGAAAGCCAGGAAAGTGGAGATTCATGTCAGAAAATAAGAGTTACACTCCGCTGCTTTTCCTCTTCCACTTCTTCTCCCCCCTATAAGAAAAGAACCCAAAATGTTAGGTGATTGGACTTACTCGACAGAAGGCTGTAAGTAGAGGCATGATCTGTATGCTGAGACTGTATTCTTCACTGTTTGAATCCTCCTGAAAAAGATATATTTTATTATAATAATTATTCAAATAATTTCAGTACTCCTTATTGTTTACTGTCAGTACATCATAGACGAAAGGGTGAGGCTGTACTGCAGTAACTATTTTGATGAAATAGAATGGCCATACATATAAGTTTTATAAGGCAACACTTTTTTACACCAGAAAATGGAAGAAATCACAAAGTGACTAGAAAATCTAAAACACCAGAGTTCCATGGGAAACACATTGTCAAATACTAAATGAAATACATTACCTACCCCAAAAATTATTTTAACACATTAATCAAAACTCATCTTCGCAAACCACAATTCTGATAAAACATGATTTCACACACCTCTGTAGCAATGCACTCTCACTCACATTTTTTAATTTCTTTCTTATTTTCTTTCATTTGGTGTGGGCCTCTATGAACTGGGTTCAACCATTTTTCACTAAATAACACTTGATAACACTCATACATAGGCCCGACACTCTGGAACAATCTTCCTTTCTCATTTCATCATGCAAAATCGATACAAGTATTTAAATCTTATCTGAAAACTTACCTCTTTAATCAAGTATGACACCTTAAAATTTTAATCCGTAAATTTGCATTTACGTTTACGTATTCATTGCGTTTCTTTGTATGTATAAAGTTGTTTCTATGTAATGCACCATGACCATGATTTTCATTGATGGAATGTGCGCTATACAAGAATTCAGTTATTTCTATTATTATTATTTGGGACCCAACACAGCTTTTTATGAATTTGTTTTCTTTTTCCAAACTACTTTGCACCATGAGACTTTGATCAGCACATAGGAAGACACAAGTAACTCCCATAAGAATTCCTCAATCCATCACTGTATCAGCACCTCTGTTCAGAAAATCATTCTAAAAATCTATGGCTGGAAGCACTCCTGCTGCCACATACCTGCAAGGCTGCATTGATTAACCTGACAACCATGCCGAACTGCTGGGGAGCCAGCATGGCACGATTCTCGTTGACGTGCAGCTCTAGTTCGTGAATCAGCGCCTGTCGCGCCACACGACTCTTCAGTGACCTCATGACGGCAGGAAAGAGCTGGGGAAGAGAAAGGTAACAATTCAATACAATCACTGGTATTTATATGGTTCTTGAGCAAATAAATTGAGTAAGAGCTTTACACATTCTGAATGTTACGCAGTACACAAGAGTAAAACCACTCAGGAAATTTGGTGAGAAATGATATGAAATATACTGAATTGAACCGAACTAAGTGAATTGACATGAACTGAACTGGTTTAAATTGAACGAAAGGAAACAATTCATGAACTATTCAAATTAATTTCTCACCTCACTTCAACATTATTACATCGATTTATCAATCTTGGATATTAGATAACTCTGTTATGATTGAAGAGGTCTGAGGAAGAAAGGTCAAGGTCTTGGACCTGCTCTTAGTCTTGGTCTTAGTCTTGATCTACATCTGGA
This sequence comes from Eucidaris tribuloides, assembly GCA_001188425.1. Classification (NCBI taxonomy): domain Eukaryota; kingdom Metazoa; phylum Echinodermata; class Echinoidea; order Cidaroida; family Cidaridae; genus Eucidaris; species Eucidaris tribuloides. The sequence continues at coordinate 62,174 of JZLH01S0144913.1, read as the reverse complement.
TAGCCAATGATTTTTTTTTTTAAATCTCAGTTGGAGCAGTCTCAGGAAGAAGGGTAAAGGTTTTAGTCTTGTTTCTACCCCTGGTCTCAATCTTGGTCTACATCCCAATAGTCTATGATTTTAAAAGACTCCAACCTGGAGTGGTCTCAAGAGGAAAGTTCAAGGTCATAGTCTAGTTTCTAGCTTCAATCTCTGTCCCGATTCACATGTCACCAGCCTACAATTTTAAAGGAATACACTTTGGTTAGAGTGGTGTCAGGAGGGAGGTCAAAGTTTTGGTTTCATTCTCAGTCTTGGTTTCAGTCTTGGTCTGCATCTCAACAAAAAGGAAAAGTTGGTGGTTAATAGTCTTGGATCAACGTCTTTAAGCACTCTCTCACGACTTTACTTTCCCTGATCACTGGACCGTATCTCTCCTGCTCAGGTATACACCACCTCCACTCCCTAGGGAGTATTCTTAGCCCGGCTGCCACTGAGGCGTTCAAGCCAATTTTGCCTGCAATGGAATTTCTCGTCCTCTCTGGTACCCATTTGTGCTCCTGGGTATAGAGGGGTATTGCACATGAAGTGTCTTACCCAAGGACACATACGCCGTGATGGGATTTGAACCTGGAATCTCTAGGTCAAGAAACTTTGGTCTTATCCACTAAGCCACTCTGCCTCAAAAGCCTAGATGTTACAGGAATTCAAAGCAAAGGTCTCGGCCTTGATCTTGATCCTTGTGTTGGTTTAAATTTCAATAATAATAATAATGGGTATTTATATTGCGCACATATCCACTCGAAGAGTGCTCAAGGCGCTGTATACAATGTTCATTCAACAATAACAAATTTCAACAAAATCAGGCCAAGGACATAATTTATATAATTACATGAAATTTCAATTTACATGACATAATTTGTAATTGTACTATAATTATATTCTTACAAGTTAAACAAATATGATTTTAGTCTCTTTTTGAAGATTTCTACTGAAGGTGATTCACGAATACTTAACGGTACGCTATTCCATATTTTTGGAGCAATGTTCTGGAATGCTCTATCCCCCCAGTTTGTTTTTGTTCTCGGTACTACCAATTGGAGTTTTGAGGTTGAACGTAGGTATCTGGTAGGATTACGAATCTGGAGGATATTACTAAGATATTGTGGATTACAAGAGTGAAGGGTTTTATACGTGATCAATAAAATTTTGTAAGTGATTCTCTTACAGACTGGTAGCCAATGAAGAGATTTCAAGATATGCGAAGTGCTGTCGGATCTTTTACAGTGAAACAAGGCGTGCAGCCATATTTTCAACACGTTGAAGACGTAAGATTTGATTTTTCGGAAGTCCAATGCGAGAATTAATTCAAGTTGTCAGTGCGTTTGGGAAAATGTGTTTTGTGTACTGTTCATTGTCGCAAATCGGTCCTTTGGTGTATTTGACAGCTTTTGTTTTCATGTTGTGTTCCCATCATGATCTAATTTTTCTGTTTTGAGAGTATGTCAAGTTGAGATAATTGTTTATTGGGATGTACAGTACTTAGGTCTTCAAAGTCTAAAGCATATGAGAGATTTTGTAAGATAATTGGATGATCTGAAAAAAATGAGATAGGCTGCGATGTATGAATCAGTGTAATGCGTTTGGCAATATAATACAGTTACAGATATTCCATTCAACAAAAAAGTTATGTCAGTGGATTGTGTCTTTTATGAAGACACAAATTAGTGTTTTCCACCTGTAAGCAACCACATTCATATTCTTGACTTAAAAAAAAAAATGTGCTCAGTTGGGTCACCTAAATGAAATAATGTGTACATGTCTGCTTCTCGTTTCTGTTCACTCTCGCTCTTGTTATATGAAATAACATTTTAAATAGTAATTCAATGACTGCATGAATACACTACTCATTGTGCCATGTGAAACTTGTCATCATAGTGCAAAAAAATCACGTTCGCTAGAAACCTTCAACTCGGACATCTAGCGCACTTGTTTTCATGCATTTGAATATTTTACCATATATAGAATTTAACTCTTCTTGCCAAGTTTGTAGATCTGGATGCTTTACCTTAACATATATTAAAAGAATAAACTGAAGTAACTCAGTTTCGTTCCATCATTTCTTTCAGAACAATCTCCAAGTCCGCCAAAGTTGAGCATGAGAGATTCCTGCTTGTTTGACCCTGCTTAGAATTAGCATCGTCAAAAATTTCTAGACAAAAACATGGCAAACGATAGTTGAAATACATGGTAGGAAGCAAGTGTTTGAAAATTTCTAAGCATGTACTTTTAATAGAGATCAAAGAGTCGTGAAGAATTGTTTGCTTGAAGAAATACATAAGTTGACAATTCAGTTGCTCTTTGTCTTGGTTAAACAGAAAAACCCGACAGAGTCGGGCAGTACCTCCAGAAGAACCTAACGACGGATGAGCATACAACCGCCGCATTATCCAAATGCCCTGCCCGACGTTGACCTGGAGCCAAAGGTGGTGAATGTCATAGGAGGATGGCACAGGCAAAGCCGTAAGTCGCACCCGCTGATAAATAGATGTAGTGTCCATTTGCTGTAAGTCGTATTATACTTAGCAGTGGTCGCAGACCCACTTTCAAAAGGTACAATATGTCAGCAGCGTGCCTTTCCAACATTAAATTAATAGAGAATGGGCAGGCCTATAATGCTGTAATTACACAACCTCAACAAATAGATGGTACTCGTCTATGTCTAAAGTCTGTAACATAGTAGTCGTAGAGACCACTCTCGATGCACCAGGTTAAAAACTGTAAGAATGGGATGATAACGTGGATAAACAAAGGGCATAACCACCCGCATCATCCAGATTAAGTTTACAGGCATAAACCTTGTCCTCGTGCTAACGCTAAATCAGTGAGCTGAACATCTGGTGCGCAGATAGTTCTTCCATAGGCCCTGTGTTATAGCTGCTCTGTACAAGTTTTAATGTGGCACGTGCTCAGCACAAGATTAGTCTTGGCTCAAGTGCGCGTGAAATATGAGTGGCCAAATAAAGTCGTGCCTAGCAGACTACTCCAGATCCCTTCCATATTTGAAACAATGAATAATAATAACAGATTATACAGCATTAATAAAGAGCTCTATTAAAAGGTCAAAGACATCTTCATATTTGTGCAGTAATTGGAGAATACGGTTTTGTTGCCATTGCTGGATGGCGCAGATTGTCCTACTCGCACAGCAATTGGCCGTAACCCCTCCCTCATCGCACTTTACCTAATTCGCACATCTCCCTCATTACCACCTCCTCCTATCTCCTCGCACAAATTGCTTCTTCCACGTTGTCATTGGTCACTACTCCTCTCAGACCATCCAAAACATTATTCCTCACCACATGTCTGTACCTGACATAGTCCCTTCGCTTTGCCAAACTGATTCCACCGCGTCTCCAACGAACAGTAGTATATGTATCTTTCAGTTGATTTTTTGATGAACTACTATCATCAATCTTCCACAAAATAACTGTAAAAAGTACAGCAAAATAATATAAGTGGATTATACTGTACGCCTTTCTCTTACGTGTTGTATTTTTATAGAATTGTTCACAAGCATGAATCCTAACCTCAGCAAGCCACGGTCACACAAAGCCCTGAGATTGTGCCGTCGCCCCCCACCTTCGTCGTTGAGGACCACAGAAATCTCATCAACAACAGCGCCCAGGAGACTGAGGTGCTCAGGACTGCAGCAGCGTTCATCTTTGAGAACAAATTCTGGATGCAAGAAGGTAGGCTATTGATATGTAGACTCACATCAAGACCTGAGCACTGGCCAATACTTGACCCTTTCTTCTGAGTACGTTGGCAGCCGAAACAGATCCAATAAAAATCTGAGGTTATGAATGTACAGTTTATGTCACTACAAGATAAAAGAACCAATACAGATTTAACATTACCTCCTATGATCACTCTAACTGATTGCTTAAAACTGTACTTAAAGGTTTAAAACGCTATCAAGACAGATGTTGATGTTGGTATTCAAAATTTGGAAGCATGTTTAAAGTGCCATCACAAATGGATGAGTGATAATTTTTTGAAGTTGAATGAAATAAAACTGAATAACATGCTAATTGGCTCCACTATAGGCAGCTTTGTAAATTCTCTGCAGATAAGATAATTGATTGGGAACGTCTGTGATAACAGCGTGTTAATCAGGCTCAACCTGGTTGTCATATTTGATTCGCAGAAATGAACATGAAGCCCACAGATTCCAAGAGTGTGATTTAGCGTCGTTTCATATTCATAATATTTGGAAAATCAGAGATATTCTCACACAAGATCCCACTGAGGCAGATTGTGCATGCATTTTGTGACTGAGCGTCTTGGAATTCTGTAACTCACTCTGCATGGAGC
>JZLH01S0144913.1:46625-57793 GCA_001188425.1 Eucidaris tribuloides | reverse complement strand
ACATGTCATTTAGTGAATAACACTAATCTGACTTGACTGAGGTATGGACTTGAAAAATATACACAACTAATAGCCATTACTTCTAACAAACACTTGCTTTTTAGACTTTTTTCCTATTGAAAATAGGCATTTATGGTGGCCATTTTTGTTATTTCGTGTAGCTCAAATTGCCCCAAGGCTGAGAGTTACAGTTTTTCAAGATTTGTTCAATTGATGGGCTCAGGCGAATCATATCTGCAGAGAAAAAAAAACTTATAGACCCGAAAACAAGGTTAACCCCCTTGCTGCCGCGGGGACGATAAATTGTTTGAAGATGTCTGGATCTCTTTCGCATTCAATTCGATGTGATGGATGTAAATTCATTTGTGCGTGGAAAAGAAAATGCCATTTAAGAAACCTTGATATAATAAAGGGAGCTAGAAGCTGAGATTTGTTAAAATTAGATTTTCGACTAACTACTACAACTATATACTACTAAAATATATAATAATGATGATGATGAATATAATATAATAGTATAATAATATAATAATAATAATAATGATAATAATTATAATAATAAGTCTTATATACCCAGGTTAGCCACCCAGTCTGAGCGAACTGATCTACCAGCGGGCCTGATAACATGTTTTATTTTACCCTTCTCTGGTCTAGCAGTGCCGAACGCCTGCGTTAGAAAGCAAAGTACATGTTTAAAGTCTTGGTAATATGGCCAGGGTCGAACGCCCGCCTTCCGATCATAAAGTGGACAGCCCTAATTCTAGGCCATCACGCGGCATATCGGGATTACTGTATAACGCCGTGCTCCAAATTACGAGTCTACTATGCCCTGAATGTGATGATTTATATGCATATGAAATTGAGCTCCCATGAATATGCTCGGCGACCAAATGCTCCGATCGACAATTGCTCCGAATGCGACAAATGCCTCGCGACATTTTGCTCCGCCGACAAATGCTCCGGCGACATTTGCTCCGTCGACAAAATGCTCCGGCGACATTATGCTCCGACGACAAATGCCCTCCGCGACATTTGCTCCGGCCGACATTTTGCCTCGGCGATATTTGCTCGGCGACAACTGCTCGGCGACATTGCTCCGGCGGACAATTGCTCCGAAGGTGCACAAATGCCTCGCGCGACAAATGCTCCGGCGATATTTGCTCCGGGAACATTTGCTCCGCGCGACAATTGCCTCCGCCGACAATTGCTCGGCCGACATTTGCATCGGCGACAATAATTCCTAGTGTCTGCTAAAATGCTCCGCGCGACAAATGCTCCGGCGACATTTGCTCGGCGACTATAATACCTAGTGTGCGACAAATGCCTCCGGCTACAAATGCTCCGGCCACATTTGCTCCGCGACATTGGCTCGGCGACAATTGCTCCGGCGACATTTGCTCCGCGACAAAAATCATAGGTGCCAACAAATGTTCGGCGACATTGGCTCCGGCGACAATAATTCCTAAGGTGCGACAATTGCTCCGGCGACAAATGCTCGGCAATTTGCACTCGGCGACAATTGCTCCGGCGACAATTGCTCGGCGACAAACTGCTCCGCAACATTGCTCCGGCGACAATAATCCTAAGGCCTGCAACACATGTTCCGGCGTACATTGCTCGGCGACATTTTGCTCGGCGGACATTTGCTCCGACGACCATATTGCTCCGACGAGAATTGCTCCAAAGGTTGCCACAATGCTCCCACAACATTTGCTCAAATTTAGGGGACATTATATACACGACATATGCTCCGCGACAAGAGCTCGGACGACTTTGCTTCCACGACAACTCTCAGTGACAATTGCCCCTAGGATGCCACAATTGCTCAAGACATTTGCTCAAGCTTCGGACATTTGCTACGACGACATATGCCTCCGGCGACAAATAGCTCCTACCACTATTGCTCTTCCGACAGTTAGCCTCGCTCTGACAATTGCTCGGACATCGTCGCTATTAATATGTCACTGTATGCATTCTAAACATTAATAGCAATCCGAATAGTCGCGATTGGCTACTTGTATCCATTGCATTGCCTTTTCCTATTAAGTCTAGTAGCTAACAAGTTTCACATGCGATCATTTTCCTCCATTACACTGTCATTTAGCCTACTATAATAATAAATTAAATCTCTGTTTGTGAACTATTCTATTGGTTTTTGTTGAAATTTTGCGTGTTTCTGAGTATTGTGTACGTTACAAGTATGGTCACAAAAAGATTAACTGTCTTATGGATACAAATTATCTATATTCTAAAAATTGTATCGGTAACGCTTGAAAAGACTATTCAATATATATGCGCACGTTTGTAAGATGTCTCTGACGCAAGCGCTGTTATGTTTCTCCGTATTCACGTGATTGATCAGCTAAACAGACGATGCGGTTTCATAGATGTACACTCTCGGCCAACTACGAAAATTTTTCCACTTATTGTGTTATTTAGATTTAAAATACACATTAATTACCGCGATTACTCACGTTTAATTCCGAAATGCAACACCGGTGGGAAGGACACCCCTCCCCACCATCGACGTTCGCACGCTCTCTCACTTGTCGTGTGCACGATTGTAGTAATATGCCCCCCCCCTCCGGTCTTTGGGAAAAATCCTGGCGTACCGGCCTAAGTCTGTTTTAGTATGCAGTGATTTGTCAGATTTCCAGAAAGAAAGCAGAAATTTTTACTTGCGAGTCTGAACGGATTACATTAGTGTGATGAAAATAACTTTTTTTTTATTGATAAAATCAGAAAGCAATTACAACATACGTAACAGTAACTTTTGCATAATCACAGAGCAGAATGCGAACGAGTGAAAACAAACAGTCTTCAAATACTGAAATAAGTTCATTACTTTCTGAAGTATAAAGGTTACTTTTCTTTGGATATATGACATAGAACATTTTATTTTAGCAGATCAAATGTACGTTAAATTATGGAATAACCTTGGAATTTAGATTACAAGTTTACTTAGAATTTAAATCTACTTAATGTTAAATTAGAATGACAGTGTATGGACGCGAACAGCATTGAATTGCGGTTACTCGATAGATTTTGGGCTTTTTCAAAGCCTTTCAAAGCACGAAGTTCGTGTCACAATTTTTTCTGGGCTTCATTTTGAGGTTAGACTTTCAATAGACGACAATTAGCAGCCAGAACAATATAGCTCATTTGTTAAACTGGAAAACAATATTAATCCTTTAACGATTTAGAGAAAATAAGTATACTCTGATGTCATTAGCGTATCCAAAGGGGGGGGGGGGCTTGCAGGGGTTCGCAGTTGCCCCCCCAATATGCTTTTCGGAATTTTGCGAGTACACAAGGACTCGCCGATCGGTACATGGCGGACCGACAAAAAAGAATTTTATACCGACGAAATATCTTTATAAACGACAAAAAATATTGAAAACAATTCATTATTTCAAATGTAAAAATCTTCTTTTTTTTCAAGCTCGCTCGCCTCCCTCGCTCGCCATAAGTAATTTCTCATGTAATTTTCCTGTGTTTTCTGGGCGTAAACCAGGCCAACGCTCCTTGTCTCATGAGAACTGATGATTTATGACATTTGAGTTACGTTACATTTGTACCAGTCGTGGATCAAAGTTTACTACACAGAAACAGTTCCATTATAATCAACCGACTTCGAGACATATGTCATGTACCGACAAAATGTTTACAGCGTCTTCTACAACTTATCAAAACTCGGTTGAGAAGATTTCAACATTCAGCAACGTGCTACATTTAGGAAAAAATCTTTGAGCAAAAAGAATAGAACGCTATCTATAGCGGGCCACACTATTCCACCTGTGAAGTGGATGTAAATAATTCTGCACTTCGGACCCGTTCCTCGTTCACCCAGCAAATCCAAAGCCACAAATTGCCTTTAATTTGCCACACGTTCCTATTCTCATAGGACTTCGAAAAATGTCTTTCCCTAGCAATGTTGGAATAACAAATTGTTGCATGTTAATACTTGTGTTTCTATTAAATTACAGTACTGCTGAGTCTGATATTAATAATATCAGAACATCGAAGCTTTAGTACGATTGGTTAGAAATATACTTTCAACTTCTTCAATTTCGCTTCGCTCACTCGCGTCATACATTACCGTTCATAGTAGAAGAAGCATATTTGTCCTCAGAAACGTTTTTAAAACTTTAAAACGTTTCCTTCGCGAGAAAACGCACGGACCTTTCTAGAACGCAGAGAAAACGTTTTCTGAGATTTCATGTTTGCTGGGTACTTCTTGATAGTTGTAGCGGATCTCAAGGGTGGGGGTTAGGGGTTTAACCCCCCCCCCCTTGGCTGCCAAGGTGAAGAATTATGTATGTCTTGTATATGTTACTAATGTCAGGAAACCAAAAAGTTTACAAATTGTTTTAAAAAAACAGTTGTTATAACAATTTCATACAAAATTCTCAAATTTTCGGGGCTCTTCGGTTGCTAAACATACGATTTTTTAATTTTCACTGCGCTTGCACGCAAACATACACAATTCTAAAATTTTCGGCGCGCTTGCGCCGCAAACCGCTTTTTTAATTTCTCATCACATCGTTCAAAAAAAAAAACCTTATCAAAAGCTAGATCCCCCCCTGTGTATTAATTATTCAATTCATCGTAAATCATTTCACTGTTTCATTACAAACATGAATATGTCCGGTACGTCGAGTTTGTCGGTACATTCGGGTCCTTCCCCCCCCCATGGCAAAAGCTGGCTACGCTACTGCTTATGTTAGAATTGAGGAATGCCTGAAACAATAGCTGTACAGAATTTGAATCACCACAACAAAGAATTTGTTAAAGACACTATATACAGTGTGGAAGCCTTGTTTAAAAATTGTCAAACCCTGCTCTTCTGGACACATCTGGTAGTGTTTGATGGACAAATAAAAACACCTTTTGAACACAAAGTTTGCGGTTATGCCTGTCACTAGTACAACTATTGCAAATTCAAATTGACATTATTTCTATCCAGTGATAGGATTCTGAACACAGCTGTCTATGGAGGAAAGCGGTAATGTCTCTCAATGTTTTTTACTTTTTTTAAAGCACTTACTGATCGTTTTAAACTCGCAATTTTTCGAGGGCTCATTTTAGAGCATGTCCGAGACACTGGATAGCACGGAATATGTAGCTCAGATTTTTTTTTAATAAAACATGTTAAACAGTGGCCCTTTAAGACAATGATGGGGAAATTGGCGATTTGCGAAGTATCACGTGACCAGATTACACTATGCATATTCAGTATGAGCGTCACAGTCAACGGATAACGAGACAAAAATCCTTCTTAAACAATGAAAGGGAGAGCCGAAATAAGTAAAAATACAACAAAGTTTACCTTGTGCTGACTAAGATATACATTAACAGAATACCAATCATCAATTACAATTACCTTGTTCTGCAACAGAACGGTGATCTTTTATCTGTAATGTCACTTTCAGAAAGTTCCAGAGATTTGGATTAGTATACTAACGCATGATTGAGCATAGAATGAGATTGTGAAGAAGGTAAAATTAAGGTTTGTCTCGCTCAATTTTTGTATTTTTTGCGACTTGACTTAAAGTTACCGGAGCGTTTGTCGCCGGAGTAATTGTCAGCGGAGCGATTGTCGCACCATTAGAATATTGTTTCACTTTGGAACAAACTGTCATCGGAGTTATGTACGTGGAGCGAATAATTATATTGTTAAACTGGATCAATAATTATCGAAACTTTGAGCATAATGTGTAAGATAATTGTTCGGAGGCAATTATCACACCTTAAATAGCAATGTCGGAGCAATTGTCGCTATACAATTGTGCGCTACCTTAATGGATTAAATGTTGTCGGAGCAATTTGTCGTGAGTGATGCAATTTTGCGCCTGAGCAAATTTCACCGGAGCAAGTGTGTACGCGGCAGTAGTAATGTCGCCCGAGCGCAATGTCGCCGGAGAAATGTCGCACGGTTGAGCATTTGTCGCACTTTAGGATGCATTGCACCGGAGCCAAATGATCGCTCATAGCAATGTCCGCGGAGCATATTGTCGCCTTTATGCAATGTTCGGCTCGGAGACAAGCAATTGTCGCCGGAGTAATTGTTTTCGCCGGTAGCATGATTTGTCGCTTTTCTAGCGCGAGCAATTGCTCGCACGGTAGCAATATGTCGCCAGCGAGCATTGTGTTCACTTTAGTGAGCATTTGTCACGGAAGCAATCTGTATCGCCGGGCATTGTTCGCCGGACACTTGTCGCCGAGCAAATGTCGCGGAGCAATTGTTTCGCTCGCTGTGTAGCATAATTGTTCGCTCGCGCGTTCAGCATTTGTCGCACCTAGCGTTACTAGTCATTATGTTTCACCGACAAATGTGCCAGCGAGCATTTCGCCTGGTAAGTCATTTGTCGCCGAGCAATGTGCGCCGGAGCAATGTCGCCGGTGCAAAGTCGACCGGACATTTGTCGCACTTTAGGAGCTTTTGCACCGGACAAATGTCGCCGGAGCATTTTCGCCGGAGCATTTGTGCACTTTAGGAGCAATGTCGCCGGTAGCAAATGTCGGCCGGAGCATTTGTGCCGCGCAAATAAGCCGGAGCATATGTCGCCGGTAGCAATGTCGCCGAGGGTCATTGTCGTCGGCGCAAATGTCGCCGAGCCATTTGTCGTACGTGAACTTGCAATGTCGCCGGGGAAGCCATTTGTCGCGGAGCCAAATGTCGCGGATGAAGCATTTGTGCATTTTCGGAGCAAATTGTTCCGTCGGAGATTTGTCCGCCGGGAGCATTATGTCGTGTTCACCGAATAATTTGTTACAATTCAAATGTGTATCACATGTATTCTTGCTACATGACAATTATTTATCAATCGTACTCAGACAATATCTATTCATACACTATATACCCTGAATATGAAGAATGTTACTGACATTGAATCATTCAGCCAACACATAAATAAAAACATCAGATAGCATTTTTTTTATTTTTCAAATTTCACAAACAACTGAATTCTTTCAAATGTCCACAGACAAATCTTTATGCATGTTTCGAAAATATAATTGGTGATTGAACAAGTGCGTTCCTGTTGCTCTATATGATGGCCTTCTGTATTTGCTGTCTTAATAACGAGCAGGTACTCTAGTAACGAAATTGAAATACCTCCTCGGCGGTTTGTATCGCATTTGAAATTTGTTAACAGATGCGATTGCCTTTTTCATAAGGAGAGGATACGTAGAGAAGAGAACTCGTTCGATTCTCGCAAATTGAACTGAAAGCTAGCGCTCACTCGAGTACTCGTTGCGCATTAGAACCTGTACCTGTGCTTATGAAGTAGTCAAATCGAGGATTAACTTCACGTTACCCAGATATCTCGGTATGTGCAAGCGGAGGTGGATTTCCTGTTTACCGAAACAATGCACCTCTAGTCCTTCCTGTACATTTTGCAGAAACAACAACTAATCAAATGTGCGGAAAGTTCTTTATGACTTGTCTAGTGAAAACCTCTTCTTTACACACATCAGGAAAAAATAGTGGATCAGCAGGAAAATATTAGTATATTAATAATTATCATTGTAGGTGAATATAACGTTGACTGTTTGACCTCATAAAAAAAACAAAACACAACAAAACAACAACTCGAAATACATACTACAGTACTCATTCTCTACATGTAAGTGTCTTTGTAAGGTGTAACAATGAAGCCCTGAAAATATGTTGTTTGTGACTTTCTAAAGAGCCATTTATGTGCTTTAAAAGAGTGAAATTCGTATCGGTAGTTCCCAGCTGTGACGCTCCTGCTCTTTGAATCTCTATTCCTGCCTGACTCTTATATGGGGATTTTTTTTACCGTCTGTATCTATTTATATTTGTCAGGCCTGAGAGAGCCAGCGTAACTATCAAACTTTGTTGAATGCTAAGATGTTTGTGTTTGCACTATGTATATGTACCCCTTCGGACAACCATAGCTAAGACTTGTGACAGTTTTGAAAAGTATGAAGTTCAGAATCGATAGCTGTATGTCTTTCTCTGTACTTTTTCTTGTTCCTTGCCTGTTCAGGATCTTACTCTTTTTCGATGTGTGAGTTCTGTAGTGTGTCTTGTGTAGGGTGTCGAGATCAGGGTCAGGCCACCAGGTAATGAGGGGTGGAAAATCGTCGGCGAAATTTCTTCTGCCCTCCAAAAATATTAGCAAATCACGAAGTCCTAAAGGCCAACAGTTGGGTACTTGTCGATGCAGGGCACAGCGGATTTCGACCATTAATGGCATTTTTGCGGCCGGATCACTATTCGGCCCTCAAAACAAAAAAGATAATACAGGAACAACTAAATAGCAGCATGTTCGAGAAAATGTTCCCTTGCTCCTCCCCCCCCACGTTAGCGCGGCCCCTGGTACAGTTAGTGGGCGAAAATAACTTTGACTATGATTTTCTTTTAGTACTACATATCTAATCCTTTCGTATGTTTGTGTATACATTCATTCATTAATATACCTACGTACTCAATATATTTGGGATAATAGTCTTTTTGGGTTATTGTCTTCACGGTTTGAGAGAATATGATCTGCGTCGATCTATTTAATAGTTTTGGGGGTACTCGTTGAATGCTTGCTAGTGTCAGTTGCTGAAGGAATGGATCTCTAATATCTCAGGTAGGTTACAGGATGTAGGAAAAAAGAAATATCCCATTAACTTGGAGGGTGGCTGGCGATTTATGGAATCATGTTTGAATGGGTCGTTATAACGGTCGTAACACGACTTGTTTGATTCTGAGTGGCTTGTGTGCCGATCTAAGTAGATCTTCTCGGCAACGTAATTGTAACAGTAAAATTCACATTGTAAGTCAGCAATTTCGAAACTGCAGAACTGCCTTCAAGCGGCAATTGCTGGCAGGTGTGTCATCTTAGTTGCTTAAAATTATTCCGAAGCCCCTGTAAGGTGTTCCTCTTTATTAATCATACATAGAGAAAGATGGGATTAAGTGTAGTTCTCGATGATTGCGTCTCAATCTGGTCTATGGTAAGTTTAAAGCTTGTTCTTGCATAATACCACTTTCCGTTCGAGCCGGACTGATTCCCTCATTGCAAACTGAATGGGTAGCATGGAGGTGTGTGTTGGACTTAGTACCTATATATATAAAGAATGAATTATATACAATCTCCGTCTACCAACTAATGTAGAAATATGATGAGCTGCCAATTGTTGAGCCAACCGATTTGAATCCATTTTGGCGATATTAAAACTACAGTGAAACGCGCAATGAATAGATCTATTAGCAACAAATTGTTCATAATTTGTTTTTTGTTAAGGTGCTCTTACAATAGAATATTAATGAATGTAGTACACGTATTTAGGGTGCAAAATTAGTGCAGGTTTGGTTGGTGATGAAACCTATGTGTAGAGATTTTATTTAAATTATTTTTTAATATAGCTTCAAATGTAAAATAAAGCATATATGAAAATTTATGAAAGAAAAAGCTTCAACTTTTTAGGTATTACACATACGCCCACCGTACAGTGCGACGTACGAACACATGAGCACAATCTAATTTGAATATTAATTATTATCTATCTAATTACCAACAATTTCAGTTTTTTTTACATGTATGGTTCGTTAATGCATGTGTATCATGAGGTTGAATGTCTTTATACGTTATGTTGAGTGACATTGTAGAAGTTAATGTTACTGTGCTTAAAATGTGAGAATGATTGTTGTTTCAGAGTGGTGGGTGTGTATTCAAATATGAAAAAATTATATCAATCTAAATGAAAACTGAACTAGTAATCCTCAGTCATTAAGTGGCAGGGCATCTGCTTTTGATTGCCTTTAAAATTAACATATGTTAACTACATCAGCATTTATTTTTTTTGAGAAAATGCCATCTGAGAACCTCAGCGAAATATAGGAGTGACATGTTAATTTGCATATTTTCAAGAAAACACTATGTTAGTCTCATTTCCAGACCCTGTGACTTTTCCTTCCCTATAATTACATGTAGACGCACTACGGGCGGGCGAGTATCCGAGGCCTGTGATGTCAGACCAATGTAGCCTCAACATACATGCTTAGTCATGTTAATGATTCATATGGCCATTAATTTAAACGATCTTATGATTGACACTCTGTTAGCCTTGAGCGATTAGAGTATACATATGGAAGAAAACAAATGGCCCGCCACATGCTGAGTTTTGTCCAGAAAATCAAAAGTCAACCTTTTGTTTTAGAAACTATACCAGTTGTGTATATTTTAAAAGTCCAGTACCTTAGACGAGACGTATAGTGTTGTGTCATTACAAATGACATGTTAATTTGCATATTTTAAAGAAAACACTCTGTTAGTCTCAGTTCCAGACCCTGCGACTGTTCCTTTCTCTGAGACGCATTCGGTCTGATGAGCACCCGAGGTCTGTAATGTCATGCTCATGTAGCCTCAACGTACTATAGACTTAGTTCAAGTTGACAGAAAACTGTAGTTTCCTTAGTATAGGGTTGGTTAATTCAAACTTCTGGAAGCCAAACCAGCAAACTGTCAGCACTGGACAATACATATAAACACAAAATGGCTTCCAAACTAATTGATTTTTACACACAGAAAACATACTTAGTAAGGATTTTGATGGCATGGAGGTCTGTATCTCTGTGGCGATATTCCAAGTCTGAAAAGGTGCCATAATAACTCAAGATAAAAGATGACATACTCATTCTCATAAATCAAGATGGTGGTCAAATGCCAAAAGCTGTAATTCGTATATTTCCATTTAAAAGAAGCATTTCCCTCCTTTGTTTGGTTCAAATGAGGATAATAGACATGCAGCTTGTTATGTAAAAGCAAATTTACAAATTCTGCTAGTCCTTATTGACGGGTGATGTATGCGGCTTAACCAAGTGTCTATCTCGTAGCAACTGTCAAAGCTTTGATGGGAAGTTGTTGCACCACAGAATGCGGCAGTTAGGTCTGTAAACTTGTATGGCTCCAGCATTTAATAAGGTCTCATCAATGTGCTATGTGAGAAGGGTCACTTAAGACCTTGTCGTTGATATGCCCTGTGGAAACCATCCCGTTCATGACGCAGCTGGAGGTAAAACAGGCTGTAAAAGATAAAATCTATCCATTTGAAAATCAGTTACTTTATCTACGGAACATATCACAGAGACAGGCCTGAGGTCCCTGTGTCATCTATGATTTTAGAACTAGGACAATCATGATGACATT
>JZLH01S0144913.1:34861-45046 GCA_001188425.1 Eucidaris tribuloides | reverse complement strand
AATTGTTATTGCATATATTAATCTGTTGAATGTTACTGGCAGTGATAAAAGTTTTTTTGTTCCAACAAACTGGAATGCTAAAACAAACCGACAAATAGTATTACAATGCAATGACTTCACAAGAACCATCTCATCATCCGGACCACATTCTGTGGTTATAAACCAGTGGTCATTAAACATAATACATTGATTTTTTTTTCTTCTGAGGATGTGCAGCTGGAATTATAAATATTTTCTTGAGAATCATGGTTCGACAAAGAGAACCTTTCTCCTATCAGGAGCTTTAAAAAATTGCTGAAAATGCTTTTATAGTAATCATTGATTTAATGAAATTAAAATAATTGATACAGAAATAATAATTCTTATCTCTGGATTAAAACATGATAAAAATGGAACGATTTCGTGTAATGTTTACATTATGTTTACATTACCAAATTGGGCAGCATACGATACACCCATACATTCTTGAAAGTACACCAAAAACACTGAGAGCCTTACACTAATCTACACTTACTGGTGAGAAATAATCACGACATCTTAACGTAAGCTAAATTCTGATACTATGGTTATCGTTGCTAAGTCGCAAATGTGTTTTACAGTTTTTGCATTTTGCCGCAATCTTGGATAAATGCAAATTGTCATATGTGACCATGCAACTTACCAGACTTTTGTCAGTTTGTCAGTTTCTCAGATGGCCGTTTAGATATAATCCCTAATATATTTTGTGTGCGTAAAAATGGACCTCAGTCCATAACAAAACAAATTATTTGGGTGGTTATTTTGTTTTTGATACGTATTTAAAATTGGCCAATGCTGACAAAGTACTATCTTGAAAATTTCAACCTCATTTTCAATTATACAACTCTATCAGACTTAAGTATATACATCTTTAGGATTTTTGTTTTACCAAAGGAAATGAACTTAACTTAATTGTTTTTTCTGCATACCTCAAATTGCTCTAGGCTAAGAGAGTGTCAGTATGAAGATCTTTCAAAATAAAAGTCATGGAAATCATAAACATATTGTATGTTGAGGCTACCGACTGAGCCTGACATCACAGGCCTCGGGTGTTCATTCGGTCGCAGTGCGTCTATTGACAGGAAGGAACAGTCGCAGGGTCTGGAAATGAGACTAACAGGGCGTTTTCTTAAAATGTGACAAATTAAGAATGTACATTTAAAGTATGACCAACACCATAATCAGTCTGTCTAAGTAGTGAATTTAAGAATATTAGCACAACTGGACTGGACTAAAAACAAAAGAATGTTACTTTGATTATTCTGGACAAAAATTGGGCATTTTGGTGGCGCATTTTGTTTTTCCTGCATGCTCTAATTACTCAAGATTGACAGAGCTGTAATCATAAGATCTGTTAAAATTAATGGCCATAGGAACATTTCATAAACATAACTAAAACTAAAACTGTGTGTTGAGCTACATGTGGCCTAGACATCACAGGCCTCGAGATATCCACCGGCTTCCTCGTACGTGCGTCTACATGTACTTATGAGGCAAGTGAAAGTCCGCGAGGGTCCTGGAAAATAAGAACTAATCATAGGTTTCTTCGGAATATGCAAATTAACATGTCATCTGTGAAACAAACACTGTTAGACTTTGTCTCCAGGTAAAGACTTCTAAAAATTTAACACAAATAATAGTCCCCATACTCTACAAACACCTGACTTCTTGAATTTTCTACTAGAAAATAAAGGCATTTTTGCCGTGCCATTTGTGTTTTTCGTATATCTCAAGATTGCCGCAAGGCTGACAGAGTGTCAGTTTATCAAGAGTTGTTCAAATTGATGGTATCTGCGGAGAAATCATAATATCGTCAAAGAAAAAACTATGCTCAAAACAAGTCGCAGCCGAAAATCGGAGTTGCTGCGCTGGACTATAACCTTCGCAGGTAATTTATGTTTAATTCCCTAGAAATTTTGTTTTTGAATGCTCTATAAACGATACTTTTAGACTCTATTTTTACGAAAAGTCCCTATTTATAAAATATACCTTTAAAATATGTTTTACCATGCCTAGAATCATGTATTTGCTATGCGTATTTTCATGAAGTTGTGGGAGGGATACCACCCTCCCCATCAGCTCTGTCGCTTCGCTCCCTTGCATATGACTACTTGATTACATTTTGTCACATACTTCCAGTACATCTTTTTGAAAACCTGACTTCACAATCCCCAATAATCTCTGTAAAATATACCTTTAAAATGTATATTTACCATGTCTAGAATCACCCCCCCCCCAGTCGCTTCGTTTCCTCGGAAGTATGGCCCCAATTACAGTTTTTCACATACTTCCTCTACATTTTTTTGAAAAATTGACTACAATGATCATCCCTAATAATTTTCAGAAAGTAAACTTTTAGAAATATTTACCATGCCTAGAATCACGTCTTTTCTATGCGTATTTTCAAAAAGTTCCTGCCATGGACGGGGGTATTCCCCTCCCACACCCTCCCCCGCTCGGTCGTTAAGCTCCCTCGTAAGTTTCCGTCAAGCTCCAAGTAGCCCCCCTAAAATTTCTGCTCTAGAACCGTGCCTACCCACACCCTCCTCCCCCGCTCAGTCGCTTCGCTCCCTCGCCGAGGATCTCACACCTTTTCATAAATATGCCCCCATCGAGATTTGCCCCTCCAAAACTAAAAGTGTTCCGGCGCGCCTGGTCTAGTGGTTAGACCGTCCGCCTCACGTCCGGAAGGTCGCGGGTTCGAGCCCCGGCCGAGTCATACCAAAGACTTTTTTTTTAAATGGTACCTTCTGCTTTCTAGCCAGGCGCTCAGCATTCTAGAAGAGAGAATGGTAATAACAACACTTATGTTATCGCCGGGCCCGCTGGGAGAGCAGTCTATATGACTGAAGTGGCTATCCTGGGTAAATAAGACGTTATTATTATTATTATTTATCATTTTGATTTCTGCTCTTCAGTGTTGGTGTGTTTAAGAATGGCCGCGTGGAGATCATTCCTAACGACCAGGGTAGCCGCATCACACCCTCCTATGTCGCCTTCACGGCTGATGGTCAGCTTCTCATCGGAGATGCAGCCAAGAACCAGTTGACGATTAACCCGGAAAACACCATCTTCGATGCCAAGCGACTGATTGGAAGAAATTGGGATGATCCGTCTGTCCAGCATGATCTCAAGTATTTACCATTTAAAGTGAGTACTACTACTACTATGAAGAACTATTTCATCATTAAACTAAGAACTTGAAATTTGAAAAAAGTGCAAGTGCAATAAAGATCCATTGCAAACAGATCCATTAAACCTAGCGTCCACAAGGACACGGACAAGATGGACAAGAAGGGGTATTTCTATAATGATATCGTGATGACGTTTATTATTGGAAAATGCAAAATTATTTAAAAAGAAATCAATGAATATTCTTTCTCCTTTCTTCTGCAAGGCGGAGAGATTATCAAATGCAGGCGCACCCACGGCAGAGGGGCGGGAACATAAAATGTAACATTTTTTCGCCTCCGTATAGGAGTGGGGTGTTAATTCACACTAGTATCGTAATTCGGTTTCATATTTCCCGTGATACGGTTTTGGTGGCTTGGAAAGACTTCCAACAAATAAAAAAATACCAATGTGTTCCTCTGACGAGGTCTCAGAAAGAAGATACATCCCCGCGAAAACGAAAGCGCCTCCTATCTTCATAAGACAATAAGGAGGATAAGACTACTAATATAAGGATGATGGCCTTCTCTCCGCATTATTATATCCAATGTGCTGAAAAGTCGCATGACAGCAAATTTTAGGATGTTTGCAATAAGAAACCGCCTTTAGAATTGAGAAAAAATAAGGAATTAGAACTTGGAGAGGTCCTTTCTGAAATATGGGACGTATCCTCCTTACCACTGTCTTATGAAGATAGGAGGCGCTTTCGTCTTCGCGGGGTGGTGTCTTCTTTCTGAGACCTCGTCAGGGGAACACATTGGTATTTTTTATTTGTTGGAAGTCTTCCAAGCCATCAAAACCGTTTCACGGGAAATATGAAACCGAATTGCAATACCAGTGTGAATTAACACCCTACCCCTATAGGGAGGTGAAAAATGTTAAATTTTATGTTCCCGCCCCTCTGCCGTGGGTGCGCCTGCATTTGATAATCTCTCCGCCTTGGAGAAGAAAGGAGAACAAATATTCATTGATTTATTTTCAAATGATTTTGCATTTTCCAATAATAAACTTCATAACGATATCATTATAGAAAGACCCCTTCAACTCAAAATGCATGCCTTATGTTGTATGTTGCAATAGGGAGGGTTTATGTACATGTAGTACAAGGACTGTGACTCAGATTGTATTTTTGAAGCTCGGCATCAAGTGAAAACAGTGAGCACCTTTGCATTATTCAGCATTAATGAGTAACTTGTTAAAGTGTTTGCTTTATACAGTTTGGTACTGTCTGTTAATATTCACAAACAAAAAGTATACATCTGTCCATTTCAAACATAATGCGTATATTTGTATGTTATCTCTTGTTCGGATTGAATTGTAGCTCTTTACATTTCATTTGTTTTGACTATGTTGCTACAGGTTGAAAACAAAAACAACAAACCTCATGTTCGAGTTAATGTTGGCGAGATCAGCAAACTCTTTGCAGCTGAAGAGATCAGTGGTATGGTTCTTACAAAAATAAAGGTACAACAATATTATTTATTGTGGACTTTGTAGTAGTTCTTAGTACTTATTGTCAAGTTTCATTTTACCTTTGCCCCTCCTTTTTTTGGGGGGGGGGGTCGCCCCATTAATGTATAATCGTATGTGTAAAGCTCTTCATCAAACAGAACCATATACTTATCAGCTACATATGTAGTTTCAAACTCTAGATGTGTGTTATGTTTGTGAAATCTATAGATTTTATTTGATATTCATTGTAAGTACACATCGAAAAGACTACTGAAAATTGATAAAATTCAATACATTTATACCTTGTAGTAATGAATATCAGATTCAATTTGAAGGCATCGTATAACAATGTTTAATGTATAATCGTATGTGTAAAGCTCTTCATCAAACAGAACCATATACTTATCAGCTACATATGTAGTTTCAAACTCTAGATGTGTGTTATGTTTGTGAAATCTATAGATTTTATTTGATATTCATTGTAAGTACACATCGAAAAGACTACTGAAAATTGATAAAATTCAATACATTTATACCTTGTAGTAATGAATATCAGATTCAATTTGAAGGCATCGTATAACAATGTTTCCACTTTAAAAAAAAATCAGAGCTACATGATCCCCATCTCTGATAAGGTCTAGAAACCAAGCCCCGAAAAAATTTCAGTTCAAAACGATCATTACATGCCTTTAAAAGTGAAAATCATAGAGCGACCATTCCATGCAGGTTTCCTATACAGTCTGCAGTGTTGCAGAATTTTTAATATTTTATCTACATATTTAATGTGTGACAGCATAACTGTCTGAAATTTTGTGTTCCAGGGTGCTTATTTGTCCATTCAAACACTCTCAGATATGTCACACAGCAAAGTTTGGCAATTATTTTTAAATGGGGCTTCCACAATGAAATGACTTTAATCATAATGAATGAGCACATGTTATTGACATGACATGACTTCAAATATAATACAACGTTACGAGATAGCTTTTATTATTCAAAAAGTATTCTTACCGAAATTAAAGTGCCATTTTAGGTTCCAATGACGAATTTAACCCGGAGGGGGGGGGAGGGGGGGCACTGTCATTACAAGGTGTACACCATGCGCACGTATGGACTTTCAAAATGGACCCTAAACAAGTAAATTATCCATCGATCTCAGAATACCCTAAACAAGTATAGACCCTACTCAGGTCTGAAAAAATACCCTTTTCAAGTAAGCCTTTCGTTAAAAGTATACCCTTTCCCCCTGATTTTGGTGATTTTGAAACCCTTTTCACTGCACACGCGTACATCGTCCGACCGTGAAAAAAAAAAAACCTTTTAAATTTACTCGTTTTTTTTCACGCGCGAACGGTGTACATCTTGTAATAGCAGTGCCCCCCCCCCCCGGGTTGAGGCTCTTGTTAAAATCTGCCATCACATTTTCCCTCTAATGTAGGAAACTGCTGAAGCCTACCTTAGCAAGAAGGTCACCCATGCCGTTGTGACAGTACCAGCTTACTTCAATGATGCCCAGCGTCAGGCCACCAAGGATGCGGGTGTGATCGCAGGTCTCAACGTCATGAGGATAATCAATGAACCGTAAGTGGCACTCAAACATTCTCCCAGTAAACAGAGATGCCACATTTTCGGATTTTTCCGGAAAGATTAAAATTTTCCCGGAATTTCCGGAAAGTTTCGGATTACTGAATTTTTTCCTGCGAGGAAAATATTTTTTAGTGTAAGCATTAGAATTTTGTTACTTTTTACAATTCCGTTGGTTGTGAAAGGATTGTAACAAAATTTGGGGGCTTGTCCGGGAAGCAATTAGCTTTGATATACTGTAGGCCTATTTATACCTCGGGATCGGTAGCTCCGCTCTCCCGAGTGTTAATGTCAGGAAATTTGGAATACTCCCTGTGGCATCTCTGGTAAATATGTTATATGATTTCAACACATTCGTAGACAATGATAACTGCAGCAACTGAGAAAACAAGACGTTAGAGGCTTTTGGTATTGGCACGCTGCTTACATTGATCAAAGAGTTTGTACATGTAGGTCAACTATGAAAGGTTTGTTACACCAAATAATGGGATAAAATATATAGGGATAATTCATCATAATCAACATTTCAAACAGCTTGTATCATGCAGCACAGCTGATTCATCCTTCCTACCAAGGAAAGTACAGTTAGACCATGCAGTAGATCTTTCTCTCCCCCTCAGGAAAGATGGATGTTATCATGTTTTTGATGTATCTTTGTTTCTGTTACAGAACTGCTGCAGCGATTGCTTATGGTATGGACAAGAAGGATGGAGAAAAGAACATCCTGGTATTCGATTTGGGTGGTGGTTCTTTTGACGTTTCTCTGCTGACCATTAACAATGGTGTGTTTGAAGTTGTTTCCACCAGTGGAGACACCCATCTTGGTAAGCAAAATACAGAAATTACTCCGATACTTGTGTGGGTTTTAAACCTAAAAAGAATGGGAAAGGACCCCCACCCCAACTTTTCGTGTGATAAGTCTGCATGTGACGCGCAAAGCTTTTCCTGTAGCGCTTCATGACTTTTTTTCTTTCGAATCTCCCGCATCTTTTGAGAACACAATAAAATTGATTTCCTAAGATAATACCCCCTCTTGCCGCCAACTAATTGTATCGATGGTCATTGTTTTATTCTTGCAGTTGACACACTGATCTCCGTAACATTCTACAATGGCCTTTTCCCGCCCTTAATTGAGTGTATCATTTCCTTTCCGGAGCCACCACGCTTTATCGTCTAGGACTAGGTCACTCAACTTACCCTTTCACTCAAGAAAACAATACTGAATTATTTACTATATCAATCTCCTCTTTATGCATTATAAGAAGTTATTCCTTGAAATTTACAAGTGTGCATACTATTCTTCTTATCCAATAACTCTCATCCAAAATTGACTTTTCCATTCAATAACTAGTTATATTCCGACGAATTTTCTTGAGATTTGGTATGAAGGTGCATGATATCAAAATACAGCCTCAGTTCGAATTCGGAATATGTAGCTTAAAGGTCATAGCTCATTAGATACTAATAGCTGTTTAACTGGTTTCCATTCAAAAACTATAGTAATGCTTGACAAATTTTCATGAGATTTGGTATAAAGGGACAAGATATCAAAATACCGCCAAAGTTTGATATTGGATTATGTACATCACAGATCAAAGGTCATAGCTCATTAAATGCGAAAATGTTTTTTTATCTGGTGTCATGTTCGATAACTTTAGTAATGTTTGACAGACTTTAATAAAATTTGGTAGAAAGGTACATGGTTTCAAAATACAGCCAAAGGATTGATTTTGGAGTATTAGGTTAAAGGTAATAGCTCTCTGAATTTGAAAATAGTTAAGCATGCATATCTAAATATATGGTTTTCTTTTGATAACCTAAGTAATTTTAGACAGATTTTAATAAAGTTCCTTAGGAGGGTACATAGTGTCAGTGTCAGTGTCAGTGTCAGTACAGCGTAAGTATAATTTCGAAATATGTAGTGAAAGATCGTCGCCCACTTATGTAAAATAGTTAGTTACATGTTCCGTTCAATAACTTTAACAATGATAGACAGATTTTGATCTTCGAGTATGTATGCCAAAGGGCAAAGTTCACAGTTCATATTATGCGTACATGTATGCTATTTGTACCCGGCTAGGGGATGCTACGCGTTGTGTTGTCCTTGTTATCCTTTGTAAATGTAATTGCAAATCACTGCTGAACTTGGAAGGTTCAGAATGTAGCCTAAATTCAGGAACAAAACGAAGTAAACCTGTGTTGTATATATTAACTCAGGTGGTGAAGATTTCGATCAGCGTGTCATGGACCATTTTATCAAACTGTACAACACGAAGAAGGGCAAGGACCTGCATAAGGACAACCAAACCCTGCAGAAACTTCGTCGGGAGGTGGAGAAGGCTAAGAGAGCTCTTAGTACACAGTATGAGACTCATATTGAAATCGAATCCTTCTACGACGGCGAAGACTTCTCGGAGACACTGACACGTGCTCGATTTGAAGAATCGAACTTGGTAAGATCATCTACAGTATGTTCTTTAAACTGGTTATGATCCGTTGTTGTATCTTCATTAGCAAAAGTCTAAGACCAAAAGAACATTTCCCATGTACAAGACAAACACACACACAAAAACTATTGCTTCTTGCAGAGGTTAAGTGCATATTACTTATTATTCATTGCTCAAAGGGCAAGGGAAAGTACTCCCACATTATACTTTTAAAGGCATGTAGATTTACTTTGAACTCTGAGCAAGAACTTGACGAACCTTCTGCAGTAATGTGATGGCCATACAGTGCCAAGGTCTTATGATTACTGTGGAAGATTCTTGCACAAAAATCTATGTAATCTGCATTCCAAGGTGACTGATGTTGGTGTATATTGTATAAGCACCATCCAGTGCGCTTTGAGCTATGACATTGAACCCAACTTGCCTTTTAAATTAACATCTTCAAGAAACAATGGTTTTGAGCTTTTGTTTTTTCTTACATAGTTTGATTTGTATGATTTCAGTAAGATATTGATTACTTGTAATGTAGTAAAATTGTATGTAATGGCCGCTTTTCATCTATTTGATGGCACCACCAGGCCTTGAATTTATGAATTAAAAAAAAAAAAAAAATGAAAAATATTTTTGTGGTCTTAAACTTTTGCCGATGATGAATATTTATCCACCTACATCCAAAGTCAGCTTTGGAGAAGTTAAATGAGCCTTTAAATGGAAATGGCAAGAAATCAGTTGTGGCTTGAAGATTTGGGTAAAGTTTCATCATCTCGAACTAATATGAGAGCATCAGAGCAGGGTACTACAATGCAAAAATCAATCAGTGAAACAGATTTTGCTGTTTTAACAGTATGATAGGAAATACGAATATTAATTAGCAAACAAGTTTTCAAGGTTTAGATAGAAACTAAATGGTGTTTTGGTGCAGACAACTGTATTGAACCAAATCAAGAACAAATTTAACATTGAATTTATTGGCGGTTGTAGGCCATTTCACTAATCCTATGAAAAAATTTGATGAACGCATACTGTCTTGACATTACTTTACATCTTATCATTATCATGGTTGGAGTGGAGTAGAGCGATTTACTAATGTAGTTAACTTTGTGGATTTTACTTCCAAGTTCATATAAATGGGATACTACGTAAATCTGTTTAATTATGATATATGCATTTCAACACTTGGAATCCAGCTTGCATACATTATTTCTTGCTATGTCGGGTAAGACTCGAGCAAGCAAGCAGGTTGTTAGGGACAACCATGTTTCAAAGGTATGCATAAAATTTGAATATCGTAGTATTCCCTATATATAGTATATATTTTGTTTCTGTTTGGTTTATCTGAAAGGGGTTGATGGGGGCTTTCAAACTTCTACACAGAATTTTGAAATTCATCAATCATGCAAATTTATTCAAAATTTATCTAGAAGGAACTGTCACATATTTGAAAAATTTATGCCATTCCACAGATCTACACTTTTGGCAGGGGCATATACGCATGCACCGCATAATTTACTTG
>JZLH01S0144913.1:21696-34811 GCA_001188425.1 Eucidaris tribuloides | reverse complement strand
ATGATATATGCATTTCAACACTTGGAATCCAGCTTGCATACATTATTTCTTGCTATGTCGGGTAAGACTCGAGCAAGCTTAAAGGTTGTTAGGGACAACTTTGTTTGAAAGGTATGCATAAAATTTGAATATCGTAGTATATATAGTATATATTTTGTTTCTGTTTGGTTTATCTGATAGGGGTTGATGGGGGCTTTCAAACTTCTACACAGAATTTTGAAATTCATCAATCATGCAAATTTATGTAAATTTATTCAAAATTTATCTAGAAGGAACTGTCACATATTTGAAAAATTCATGCCATTCCACAGATCTACACTTTCGGCAGGGGCATATGCATGCATCGCATAATTTACTTATAAGTAAATTTATGCGATGCAATGCTATGCCCCATTGCGAAAGTGTAGATCTGTGGAATTGGCTATGATTTTTCAAATATGTGACAGTTCCTTCTAGATTAAATTTTGAATAAATTTACATAAATTTGCATGATTGATGAATTTCAAAATTCTGTGTAGGAAGTTTGAAAGCCCCATCAACCCCTATCAGATAAACCAAACAGAAACAAGAATTATATACTATATATACTAACAGGATATTCAAAAAAAAAAAATTTTTATGCATACCTTTCAAAACTAAACGTTGTCCCTAACAACCTTTTTAAGCTTGCTCGAGTCTTACCCGACATAGCAAGAAAATAATGTATGCAAGCTGATTCAAGTGTTGAAATGCATATATCATAAACAGATTTACGTAGTATCCCATTTATATGAACTTGTGAAGTAAAATCACAAAGTTAACTACATTAGTAAATCGCTCGTACTCCACTCCAAACCATGATAATATAAGATGTAAAGTAATGTCAAGACAGTATGCGTTCATTTCAAATTTTTTCATAGGATTTAGTGAAAATGGCCTACAACCGCAATAATTCAATGTTAAAATTTGTTTCTTTGATTTGGATTCCAATACAGTGTTCTGCACCAAAACACCATTTAGTTTTCTATCTAAACCTTGAAACTTGTTTGCTAATTAATATTCGTATTTCTATCATAGTGTTAAAAACAGCAAAATCTGTTTCACTGATTGATTTTTGCTTGTAACGCTTCCCTGCTCTGATGCTCTCATATTAGTTCGAGCGATGATGAAACTCTTACCCAAATCTTCAAGCACACAATTGATTCTTGCCATGCATTTAAGGCTCATTTAAACTTCTCCAAAGCTGATTGGATGTAGGTGGTAAAATTATTCATCATCTTGGCAAAAGTTTAGACCAACAATGAATATTATTTCTTTAAATATTGTAAGAAAAAAACAATAAAGCCTCAAACCATTTGTTTCTTGGAAGATGCTTATATTTAAAGGCAAAGTTGGTTCATGTCATAGCTCAAGGCACTGGGATAGTTGCTCATACAATATACACCAAGGAGCATCAGTCACCCTTGGAATGCAGATTACAATAGAATTTTTGTGCAAGAATCTTCCACCAGTAATCATAAGACCTTGGCACAAGTATGGCAATCACATTACTGCAGAAGCGTTCGTCAAGTTCTTGCTCAGAGTTCAAAGTAAATCTAATGCCTTTAAACAGCTATAATGTTGGGAGTACTTTCCCTTGCCCTTATAGAGCCAATGAATAATAAGTCAATATGCCACTTAAACCTCTTCAAGAAGCAATATTTTTGTGTGTGTATTTGTCTTGTACATGGGAAATGTTCTTTTGGTCTTAGACTTTTGCTAAATGAAGATACAACAACGCGATCAAAACAGTTAAAGAAACATAACGCTAATGATTTACAATGTTCGGATCTTCAAATCAGAGCACGTGTCAGTGTCTCCGAGAAGTCTTCGCCGTCGTTAAGAAGGATTTCGATTCAATATGAGTCTCATACTGTGTACTAAGAAGTCTCTTAGCCTTCTCCCACTCCTCCGACGATAGTTTCTGCAGGGTTTCGGTTTTGTCCTTATGCAGCGTCCTTGCCCTTCTTCGTGTTGTACATGTTTGATAAAATGGTCCATGACACGCTGATCGAAATCCTTCACCACCTATGTTAAATATAGTACAACACAGGTTTACTTTCGTTTTGCTTCCTGAATTTAGGCTTACATTCATGAACCCTTCCAAGTTCAGCGTGATTTGCCAATATACATTTTAGCAAAGCGATACAAGGACAAACAAACGCGTAGCATCCCCTTAGCGGGACAAATAGCATACATAGTACGCCATAATGATGAACTGTGAACTTTGCCCTTGGATCATTACATTATCTCGAACGATCAAAATCTGTCTGATCATTGTTAAAGTTATTGAACGCGAACATGTAAATTACTATTTTACATAAGTGGGCGACGATCTTTCAATACATATTTTCGAAATTATACTTACGCTGTACTGACACTGACACTGACACTGCACTATGTCCCTCCTAAGGAAACTTTATTAAAAATCTGTCTAAAATTACTTTAGGTTATCAAAGAAAACCATATATTTAGATATGCATGCTAACTATTTTCAAATTCAGAGAGCAATTTACCTTTACCTTAATAACTCCAAAAATCTAATCAAATTGGCTGTATTTTGAAACCATGTTACCTTTCTTACCAAATTGTTATTAAAGCTCTGTCAAACATTACTAAAGTTTATCGAACATGACACCATGATAAAAAAACATTTTCGCATTTAATGAGCTATGACCTTTGATCTCGATGTATGTACATAATCCATATCAAACTTTTGGCACGGTATTTTGATATCTTGTCGCCTTTATACCAAATCTCACGAAAATTTGATCAAGGCTAATTACTATAGTTTTTGAATGGAAACCAGTTAAACAGCTATTAGTATCTAATGAGCTAATGACCTTTTAAGCTACATATTCGAATTCGGAACTGAGGCCTGATATTTTGATATCATGCACCTTTCATACACAAATCGCTCAGAAAATTCGTTCGTGTAATATACTAGTTATTGAATGAAAAGTCAATTTGGGATTGAGAGAGAAGAGAATAGTATGCACACTTGCTAAATTTCAAGGAATAACTTCTTATTATATGGCATAAAGAGAGTATTGATATAGTATAATAATCAGTATTGTCTGTAGTGTGAAAGTGTAAGTTGAGTGACCTAGTCCTAGACGATAAACGTGTGGACTCCGAAAAATGAACACCAAAAAGGGAAAAGGCAGAAGATCTCGGAGATCAGTGTGTCAAATGCAAGAATAAAACAGAATGACCATCAACAAAGGCGGGGATATTATCTTACGGAAATCAAACTCAAAAGATTGCGTGTAGATCGAAAGAAAAAAAAGTCTATGAAGCGCTACAGGCAAAAGTTTCGCTAGCAGACTTATCACACGAAAAGTTGGGGTGGGGGTCCTTTCCCATTCTTTTTAAGGTTTTTAAAACCCACTACATTATAGGAGTAATTTCTGTATTTTGCTTACCAAGATGGTCTCCACTCGGTGGAAACAACCAACACAGAGAGCATAAACCGCATAAAGAACCACCACCCAAATCGGAAATTACCAGGATGTTCTTATTCTCCATCCTTTCTTGTCCATACCATAAGCAATCGCTGCAGCCAGTTCTGTAACAGAAACAAGATACATCAAAAACATGATAACATCCATCTTTCCTGAAGGAGAGAAAGATTCTATCTGCATTGTAACTGTACTTCCTTGGTAGGAAGGATGAATCAGCTAGTGCTGCATTGATACAAGCTGTTTGAAATGTTGATTATGATGGATATTATCCCTATATATTTTCATTCCATTATTTGGATCGTACAAACCTTTCATATGTTGACCTACATTGTACAACTCTTTGATTCAATGTAAGCAGAACGATGCAATACCAAAAGCTCTAACGTCGTTTCTCAGTTTGCTGCAGTTATCAATTGTGCTACGAATGTGTTGAAATCATATAAATATTTACCAGGAGATGCCACAGGGAGTATTATTCCAAATTTCCTGACATTAACGCTCGAGAGCGGAGCGGAGCTACCGATCCGAGGTATAAATAGGCTACAGTATATCAAGCTAATTTGCTTTCCCGGACAGCCCCAAATTGTGTTACAATCTTTCACAAACCAACGGAATGTAAATAAGAACAAAATTCTTAATGCTTACACTAAAAATATTTTCCTCGCAGGAAAAAATTCAAGTAATCCGAACTTCCGGAATATTCCGGGGGAAAATTTTAATCTTTTCCGGAAAAATCCGAAATGTGGCATCTCTGTTATACTGTGTCGAAATGTTTTGAGTTGCAGCTTACCGGTTCATTGATTTAATCCTCTGACGTTGAGACTGCGATCACACCCGCATCCTTGACAGTGGCCTGACGCTGTGCACATTGAAGTAAGCTGGTACTGTCACAACCGGATGTGGTGACCTTCTTGCTAAGCGTATGGCTTCAGCAGTTTCCTACATTAGAGGGAAAAGTGAGCAGATAACAAGAGCCTCAACCGGGGGGGGGGGGCGGGCACTGTATTACAAGATGTACCGTTCGCGCGCCGTGAAAAAAAAACGAGATATAAAGTTTTTTTTTCCGGTCGGAACGATGACGCGTGCTGCAGTTGAAAAGGTTTCAAATATCACCAAAATCAGGGGAAGAGGTATACTTTTTAACCGGAAAGGCCTTACTTGAAAAGGGTATTTTTCAGACTTGTGTTAGGGGTCTATACTTGTTAGGGGTGACTGAGATCGATGGATAATTTACTTGTTTAGGGGTCCATTTTGAAAGTCATACATGCGCATGGTGTACACCTATGTAATGCCAGTGCCCCCCCCCCCCCCCCGGTCATTGTTAAATCTTCTTGGAACCTAAAATGGCACTTTAATTTCGGTAAGAATTACTTTTTGAATAATAAAAGCCTATCTCGATACGTTGTATTATATTTGAAGTCATTGTCATGTCAATAACATGTGCTCATTCATTATGATAAAGTCATTTCAGTTGGTTGGAAGCCCCATTTAAAAATAATTTGCATAACTTGCTGTGTGGACATATCTGAGAGTGTTTGATATGGACAAAATAAGCCACCCTGGAACACAAAATTCAGACAGTTATGCTGTCACACATTAAATATGTAGATAAAATCATTAAAAATTCTTGTCCAACAACTGCAGACTGCTATAGCGGAAACTGCATGAATGCGTCGCTCTATGATTTTCATCTTTTAAAGGCATTAATGATGTTTTGACTGAATTTTTTCATGGGGCTTGGTTCTATTACCTTAATCAGAGGATGGCTGTGATCAATGTACTCTGATTTTTTTTAAGTAGGAACATTGTTATACGATGCCTTCAAGTATTGCAATCTGATATTCATTACTACAAGGTATAAATTGTATTGAATTTGATCAATTTCAGTTAGTCTTTTCGATGTGTACTTTACAATGAATATCTAAATAAATCATATAGATTTCACAAACATAACACACATTACAGTTTCGAAACTACATATGTAGAGATAAGTATATGGTTCTGTTTGATTGAAGAGCTTTACACATACGATTATACATTAAAAATTGTTATACGATGCCTTCAAGATTGAATCTGAATATTTCATTACTACAAGGTATATAAATGTTATTGAAATTTTATCAATGTTTCAGAGTCTTTTCGATGGTGTACTTACAATTAAGTATCAAAATAAAATCTATTTAGAATTTGACAAACATTAACACAATCTAGAGTTTGAAAATCTACATACGTAGCTGATATAGTATTTATGGTTCTGTTGATGAAGAGCTTTTACACATACGATTATACATTAATTGGGGCGGACCCCCCCCCCCCCAAAAAAAAGGTAGGGCCCAAAGGTAAATTGAAACTTGACAATACAGTACTTAAGAACTACTACAAGTCCACAATATAATAATATTGTTGTACTTTATTTTTGTAAAAGACGCATACATATCTCTTAGCTGCAAAAGTTCTGCCTGATCTCGCCAACATTTAACTCGAAATAGAGGGTTTGTGTTTTTGTTTTCAACTGTAGCCACATTATGTCAAAACAATGATGTAAAGAGCTACAATTCAATCCCAAGAGATAACATACAAATTATACGATAGGAAAGACAGTATACTTATTTGTTTGTGTAATATTAACAGACAGTTACCAAACTGTATAAAGCAAACACTAACAAGTATCATTAATGCGGAAAATGCCAAAGTCCTCACTGTTCGCTGATTGCCGAGCTTCAAAAATACAATCTGAGTCACAGTCCTTGTTTTTCTACTAAGATTAAACCCCCCTATCTGCCAACATACCAATCATAGGCATGATTTTTGAGTGAAGGGGTCTTCTATTAATTGATATTCGTTATGGAAGTTTATTATTGGAAAATGCAAAAATCATTTGAAAATAAATCATATGGAATATTGTTTCTTTCTTCTTCCAAGGCGGAGATGATTATAAACACGCACCCTACGGGCCAGAGGGGCGGGAACATAAATTTAACATTCACCTCCGCTATAGGGGTAAGGCCGCTGTATAATTCCACCACTGGTATTTGCAATTCGGTTTCATATTTCCCGTGAAACGGTTTTTGATTTGGTTGGAGACTTCCAACAATAAAAAATACCATGTGTTTCCCCTGACCGAGGTCTCAGAAGAAGACACCGCACCGCGGAAGACGAAAGGCCTCCTAATTTCATAAGACAGTGGTAAGGAGGATACGTCCCATTATTTCAGAAAGGACCTCTCCAAGTTCTAATTCCTTAGTTTTTTCTCAATTCTAAAGCGGGTTCTTATTAGCCAAACATCCTAAAATTTGCTGTCATGCGACTTTTTTCAGCACATTGGGATATAATAATGCGGAGAGAAGCCATCATCCTTATATTTAGTAGTCTTATCCTCCTTATTGTCTTATGAAGATAGGAGCGCGCTTTCGTTTTCCGGGGGATGTATCTTCTTTTTCTGAGGACCTCGTCAGAGGAACACATTGTATTTTATTGTTGGAAGTCCTTTCCAAGCACCAAAACGTAATCACGGGAAATATGAACCGAATTACAGCGATTACTTAGTTGTGAATTAACACCCCATCTCTCCTATACGGAGACGAAAAAAATTGTTACATTTTATGTTCCCGCCTCTGCCGTGGGGTGCGCCGGCATTGATAATCTCTCCGCCTTGCAGGGAAGAAAGGAGATAAGAATATTCGATTGATTTCT
Organism: Eucidaris tribuloides; assembly: GCA_001188425.1. NCBI lineage: Eukaryota > Metazoa > Echinodermata > Echinoidea > Cidaroida > Cidaridae > Eucidaris > Eucidaris tribuloides. Next base: position 27,636 of record JZLH01S0144913.1, on the reverse strand, counting down.
TTTTAAATATTTTTTGCATTTTCCAATAATAAACGTCATCACGATATTTATTAGAAATACCCCTTCTGTCCATTTGTCCGTTCCTTGTGGACGCTATGGTTTAATGGATCTGTTTGCAATGCGATCTTTTATTGCACTGCCACTTTTTTCAAAATTTCAAGTTCTTAGTTTAATGTGAAATAGTCTTCATAGTAGTGAGTAGTTACTCACTTTAATGCGTAAATACTTTGAGGATCATGCTGGACAGACGGCATCATCCCAATTTCTTCCAATCTCAGTCGGCCTTGCATCGAAGTGGTGTTTTCCGCGTTAATCGTCCAATCTGGATTTTGGCTGATGCTCCGATGAGAAGCTGACCATCATGCCGTGAAGGCGACATAGTGAGGTGTGATGCGGCTACCTGGTCGTTTAGAATGATTCTTACCACGCGGCCATCTTTAAACACACCAACACTGAAGAGCAGGAAATCAAAATATAAATAATATTAATAATAAACGTCTTATTTACCCAGGCATAGCCACTTCAGTCATTATCAGACTGCCTCTCCCAGCGCGGCCCGGCGATAACATAAGTTGTTGTTATTACCATTCTCTCTTCTTAGAATGCTTGACGCCTGGCTAAGAAAGCAGAAGGTACCATTTAAAAAAAAAAGTCTTTGCGTATGACTCGGCCGGGGCTCGAACCCGCGACCTTCGGACGTGTGGCGGACGGATCTAACACGATAGACCAGTGCGCGTCGGAACACTTTTAGTTTTGGGGGGCCAAATCTCGCATGGGGGCATATTTATGAAAAGGTGTGAGATCCTCGGCCGGGAGGGAGCGAAGCGGACTGAGCGGGGGAGGAGTGGTGTTTGGGTAGGCACGGTTCTAGAAGGCAGAATTTTAGGGGGGCTACGTTGGAGCTTGGACGGAAACTACGAGGGAGGCTTAACGGACTCGAGCGGGGAAGGGTGTGGGAGGGGAATACCCCTCCATGGCCTAGGAACTTTTTGAAAATACCATTAGAAAAGACGTGATTCTAGGCATGGTAAATTATTTCTAAAAGTTTACTTTCTGAAAATTATTAGATGAATCATTGTTAAGTCAATTTTTTCAAAAAAATGTAGAGCGAAGTTATGTGAAAAACGTAATTTGGGGCCATTACTTCGAGGAAACGAGCGGGACTGGGGGGGGTGTGATTCTAGGACATGGTAAATATAATTTAAAAGGTATATTTTACAGAGATTATGGGGATTGTGAAGATCAGGTTTTCAAAAAGATTGTACTGGAAGTATCGTGACAAATGTTTAATCAAGTAGTCATTATGCAAGGGAGCCGAAGCGACAGAGCTGATGGGTTGAGGGTGGTATCCCTCCCACAACTTCATGAAAATACGCCATAGCAAATACATATTCGTAGGCATGGTAAAACATATTTTAAAGGTATATTTTTAAATAGGGACTTTTCGTAAAAATAGATCTAAGAAGTATCGTTTACATAGAGCATTTCAAAAACAAACAATTTCTAGGGAATTTAAACATAATATTACCTGCGAAGGTTGATAGTCGCGGCAGCCAATCCAGATTTCGGGCTGGACCTTGTTTAGCGGGTCTATAGTTTTTTTCTTTGCAGATTATGATTTCTCCCGAGACCATCAACTTGAACAATCTTGAAAAACTGACACTCTGTCAGCCTTGGGCAATTTGAGATATACGGAAAAACAAAATGGCCGCCAAAATGCTTATTTTTCTATAGAAAAATCAAAAGTCAGGTGTTTGTTAGAGTAATGGGGACTTATTATTTGATGTTAATTTTAGAAGTCTTTACTGAGACAAAGTCTAACAGTGTTTGTTATCACAGATGACATGTTAATTTGCATATTTCCTGAAGAAAACACTATGATTAGTTCTTATTTTCCAGGACCCTCGCGGACTTTCACTTGCCTCATAAGTACATGTAGAACGCACTACGAGGGCCGTGAGATATCCAGAGGCCTGTGATGTCTAGGCCCATGTAGCTCAACACACAGTCTTAGTTTTAGTTAATGTTTATGATGTTCCTATGGCCATTAATTTTAACAGATCTTATTGATTGACAGCTCTGTCAATCTTGAGTAATTAGAGCATGCTAGGGAAAAACAAAATGCGCCACCCAAAATGCCCAATTTTTGTCCAGAAAATCAAAAGTCACATTTTTTGTTTTTAGTCAGTACCAGTTGGTGTATATCTTAAAAGTCAATACCTTAGACAAGACTGATAGTGTTGCTGTCATTATACGATGACATCTAATTTGCATATTTTTTAAAGAAAAGCACTGTATAGTTCTCATTTCCAGACCCTGCGACTGTTCCTCCTGTCAATAGACGCACTGCGACCGAATGAACACCGAGCCTGTGATGTCAGGCTCAGTCGGTAGCCTCAACATACAAGTATTTTATGATTTCTATGGGACTATCATTTAGAAAGATCTTCATACTGACACTCTCTTAGCCTAGAGTCAATTTGAGGTATGCAGAAAAAAAATTAAGTTAAGTTTCATTTCCTTTGGATAAAACAAAAATCCTAAGATGTATTATACTTAAGTCTGATAGAGTTGACTATATTGAAATGAGGTTGAATTTCTCTAGATGGAACTTTGTCAGCATTGGCCAATTTTAAATACGTAAATCAAAACAAAATAACCACCCAAATAATTTGCGTTTTGTTATGGACTGAGGTCCATTTTTTACGCACACAAAATATTATTGGGGGATCTATATCTAAACGGCCATCTGAGAATACTGACAAAACTGACAAAAGGTCTGTAAAAGTTGCAAATGGTCACAGATTGAACAATTTGCATTTATCAGATTGCGGCCAAAATGCAAATAACTGTAAAACACATTTGCGACTTAGCAACGATAACCATAGTATCTAGATATTTTAGCCTTACGTTTAATGTGTCGTGATTATTTCTCACCAGTAAGTGATAAGATTAGTGCAAGGCTCTCAGTGTTTTGAGTGTATTTCAAGAATGTATGGGTTCTCTGCCCAATTTGAGTAATGTAAAACATTTACACGAATATCGTTCCATTTTTTTTGATCATATTTAATCCAGAGATAAGAATTATTTATTTCATGTCATCAATCTATTTTAATTTCATTTAAATCAATGATAACTATAAAAGCATTTTCAGCAATTTTTTAAGCTCCTGATAGGATGAAAGGTTCTCTTTGTCGAACCATGATTTCTCAAGAAAATATTATTATTTCAGCTGCACATTACCTTCAGAAGAAAAAAATTCAAAGTATTACCGTATAATGACCATCTGGTTTATAACACAGAATGTGGTCCGCGATGATGAGTGGATTCTTGTGAAGTCAATTGCATTGGTAATACTAATTTATCGCACGTTTGTTTTATCATTCCGTTTGTTGGAACAAAAAAACTTTTTATCACTGCCGGAGTAACATTCGGACAGATTAATATATGCATAACAATTTTATGCACGATCGTTCTTATTGGTCTTTCACTTTCACAAATGCCACTTTGTTTAACAATTAAGCTACTTCAGGTGTAAGTTTTCGAAATTTCTATAGGTATACGAGGCATGCTGAGGCTGCCTCATTTCCTATATTATCATCGTACTGTCTGTATTGGACAATTGGCAAATTGTATAATCGGCCATCCATTGTCGGTAATATCTTCATCTGGAAAGACTGGTTAAGTTGATTACTGAGAGCAGCGGCCTACTTCAGCTGTGGGATGGAGAAATGCATTTCACCACTTGAAAATGCATGGTGTATTTGATGAGTGAGTTTTCTTGCCCACCTGCGGCTGTGTAGACGTTGCTCTTATGGTTGTCGAGTTCTAATTTCTAGCTTCTCCTCTTGCACCATTGGCCATTATAGGGTTAAGTTTTCAGTGATTGTGCCGGTCCTTCAAATTGCAACTCCTCCTACCAGTGACGTTCATGGGCCTTACATCTTCTTATTTCTCTCACAACACATCTTGAACGCTGGGTTGATAGGCTTCCAAACATGACCTCTTCTGCAAAGCGAGCTTTTCGTACTGAGATTTTATTGGGCATCCTGCCATCCTGTGCCTCTGAAAGGGATCAGTGGAGGTGAAGTTACAGCTGAATATGCTGGCATATCTTGGCATGCCACAACTAAGAGCCATTGCTGTTTGACACAATTCTATCGTTTGGAGATCCTAGGATCGGTCTTAAGTGCTTCCTTAGTGGAAACTGGAAGTGCTGAGTCTCCTTTCCGTCCAAATTGATGTGAGGAACATAAGCTGACACACACAGCGCTCATTATAATTCTGCTGTTTTTGATACACTGGTCAAGTTTGTTATTGCTACAGAATCTTTTTTTGTAAACATGGTATTCTGCATGGCTGATCCGTCCCCTTTGATGAAAAATGCCTTGTAGGAAGCCTTTGATTGTCCATCTACCAGGACAACATGAATGCTCAGGTGCTGTAACATCAAAACTGTAAATTACTTAGAATATTAACTATCGAATCCAAAGGGATTTGGTCATATCATTGGTGGTATGCAACCCGGTTTTATTGATGCATTGCTGAATTGCCATAACGTATTTATACGTATTTATATACGAGAACGACCGAGCGAGAGTCAGAACCATCGTTAAATTTGTATTTGCTTCATGAAACGACGTTACATGATGTTGATTGTGGGCTTATAGCAATATGTATTAATTCTTTGAACAATGTAGATATCACTTGTCATTGCTGTAGCCATTTTACTTTGCCATTTTTCGGTTTTGTCTGACAATGTATTCATCAAATAGCTTGCTTAACGTGACCGTCGTTGTTCGAAGCATATGAAAAATACCTACTTATATTGCTAAAAATGCTTAGAGAAAGGAAACAAATGAAAGCGGTTTACTGAAGGTATCGTTTCACCACTTGTTCCATCATAATAGTTATAGTAATACATAATGCCTCACTATTACCGGAGCGTTTCGTGCTAAGTGGAAGGTTACCTCGCTATCTTACCGCGGGAGTTACCCAGGGCGCACACTCGTCGAAGGCGAGGCCCACCATTCTATAGGCCTACACATAAATTTACTTATGTGTAAGTGCCCCGTCAGGGCGAATAATTTTTCGCATTTTTCAGTTACAAATTCGGCAATTTTTAGACAAGAAAATAGCCTTTAATTGCTCATTTCTTTTTAAATAATTGATTAATTATTTATTTTCACCTTTCCGGGGGGCACATGGGGAGATCGTTTTTATGCCCCCAAAAAAATATTTGGAGGGGAGGGGGGGGGGGGCAGTGCCCCCTCTGCGCCCCCCCCCCTCGCCTTCCGGCTCGCCTTGCACATAGACCAATCAATAAAAATTTGGATGAAAAGGGTGAGTTTTTCGGCATTTGCGCGTCGCTGAAACCTCAAGGTCAAACTGTTGCTCCCGTCCGTACTTCCCGCAACGGACTATATCTGCATTACTACTCTATAGTGTTCTAGACCTATGTGCGTGTTTTGTGGTGCTTGATAAAGACCCCTTTCGTTCCCTGAGCTCAATTTTAGTGTGTAAAAACGATATAATAGGGAGAGTTAGTGCTTTAAAGTGAGATTATTTACTGCCTTGCACTTTTTTACGCGTGCCAGTTAAGGCCATGCAAAGAGTGGTACATGTAGGTCTATAATCACTCTGTTGTGTTCATACCAGAAAAGCATATTAAGCACTGATCCATATTACTTCTTTGTTCAAGTCGATTGGAACCGGATTCATACTTGTTATCTATCCGTGTTTCGTTATGACTCACAAGAAATCCGACACGAATCGACTCACCTTAGATTTAAAACATTCTCATTCTGTCAATTATTATCTGGTGCGTATTATGCATTATTAGAATCAGCAGTTCGGTCACATTTGCTGGAATATATTTATATTCTCTATACCAACTAATTTAAGAACTTAGAGGATGAATAATCATCGAAATCTCTCTGT
>JZLH01S0144906.1:24713-42414 GCA_001188425.1 Eucidaris tribuloides | reverse complement strand
TGTGTGTGTGTGTGTGTGTGTGTGTGTGTGTGTGTACACTTGTATATGTGTGTGTGTATGTATTCCAAGTATGTTACTTTTAATTATTAAAAGTACAAGTACCAATAACTTTTGAAATTCCTATGCATTCTTTTTTTAATAATCGTAGTAAATCACATCAAGTCAAATGATATGATTTGTTGATATCATTTTCATCCACATTCCACAAAGAATTTTATAATTTGTGTGCAAAAATATCTCTGCTTTTGGATGGCAGTCAAGAAAAGAAATCCATTTCTGTACTGAACCATTCATCTGATATTGATCTTAATGATCCAAATACAGCTATGACTATTTTGTTTGATGTCACTTAATATACCGTATGTTACAAGTGGAGTGGTGCTATCTTACAGTACAAGGGTCCATTGACAGCAAATAAGTATGCTGTTAAGATACTGAGTGAAGCTATAGTGTAGGATAACATGGTATTATGAACTTACAACCACCTCCCAGAGTCCAATATTGATCGTTTAACAATCGGCCGTGCAAGAATTCAGTATTACTACAGTACCTATGGAAGTACTCTAAGCAAGTCACAATGACTAAATATATACGTTTTACAATACAAACTACAGCATGTTTGATGCTGGTGCATTTCCACTTGTAAGCAAAATCCTGTAATGATTTCAGTGTATGTTGATTACCAGTTTGATAAAAGTCTTTCTAAGAAAAGTAATACAAAATTTGTGCAATGTCAAACATATGTTGTAAATTTATAGTTTCAGTAATAGGATATTGTTTTTTTCTTTTTGTTTTATGAGAATTCATATCCTTTGTCCACATAGATTACAGGTGACCATCCAAGTGTATGTTTTGTCAAATGCTAGTACATGTATCTTAATCCACCAACACATGAACAGATACCATACATGTACATACTAGATACATGGATTCTGACAGTTTTTTAAATTTGTGATTCAGAGCTACAGTATTCTTGGTTTGCTGTGTTTCTTGATATATCGTTGGTTGACCAGCAGAAGGGCCCTAGCATATGTTCCCGGCAGAAGGGCCTTAACTATAATTTTTGTTCTTGGTAAATATTGCCTTGATTGATATTTGCACTGAACGGAGTAACAAACTGACAGAAGGATCTAACAAAATGTCACACTACTTTGATTTCATGTGAAAAAGGCCAACGGTTTTCAAGTTAAAGGTAAATTAAATATTAAGGCCCTTCTGCTGGGAACATACATGTATGCTAGGGCCCTTCTGCTGGACAACCGATGCTTTGAGGTTTAAATTTTGTACTTTTGAAAGGTTGATGATTAATTTGTTGTATCAACCAAACCTGTACTCAGGCTTAAATTGTGATTATTATTCTGCATTGTATCAGCATCCATTTTTTAAAGGTATTCCCTTTTATTTCTCTGAATATGATTCTTCTTGTTCATGTTTCAGGTTCTGGAGACTTGTGTCAAGAACTGCACTCATCGATTCCACGTCTTGATTTGTAAACAGGACTTCTGTAAAGAACTGGTCAAAGTCATTCATCCTAACTTCAATCCTCCAACAGTTGTGCAAGTGAGTAGCTCTGATGTTGCAGTAAGATATTGATTGAACTTTCATTTATTTCTTGCAGTTTGCACACCATGGACCTGCAACAGTCCAAATTCATGAATATGTGCTTTTGTTTAACTATTAAGCCTCTGTACGGAACCCCCAACTGCCACACAGTTTTCTATGTCCCCACTTACACGACTTGTTGAGCTGATGTTTATATTTCAGTCAGCCATGACTTTTGAAGTATTGATTTTACAAGAAAATATTGCGTAGCAAACTGAATGTTTTTCTCTGTTCCTTGCATTAGTGTCAGATGTTTTTGTGTGTCAGACATGAATGTTATTGATAAAAGAATCCAAGTATTCAATTTGCACTTGGTTACAATCTCAATACAAATGTTCACATCTTACATATTGATGGAGAAACACAAATTCAGCAGAGGAAAAGTTGTTGATTTACTCGAAAATGTCTATATGTGACCTGTCACCATGATACCCTGATAAAGTCACACATCTTATGAAACATAAACACCTAGACAGAAAAATACTTTTGTGAAAAAAAATATATATATTTAAACTTTTTGAACATGTGATATTTTTAAAACTTTTGATATTTGAAGACACTTCACTTTCATACTTAATATCATTATTATGATATTTGGCACTTTTCTTACCTTCGGGTTGTGTGACTTTATTAGGGTATCGTGGTGACGGGTCACATATAAGCTTGTACTATTAATTTACAAAAAGCTGAAGGAATGAGGCTTCACACAAGCAATCAAAAGCAATAAATGCTGCACTCTATTGTTCAATATAACAATACTTATTGAGTCAGTGCTGAATGTCACTTCAGATCAAAACTGGCAGGTTATCCTAGGTTGACCTGAGTAGACAATGGTGGGTTAAGAGTTACACCAAGCTCCTATCCTGAACTGTAACGTCACACTGGTGTTACGCTAGTGTTATTTTATCAATCATAATATCAGTATTAACTGACATTTTTTCAAAATTGAGTTATATAGTGTAGGGGACTCAGTACATCATGTTAAACATGCAGAACAAAAAAAATATTAATTAGAAGTGTCCCTTTGTTTCATAATCCGCTTGTTAAAAGGACATTGAATAGGGCTTTATGTGTTGAACAAAATACATTTTGCTCAATATCTCCAAAACACCAAAATGTCAGGTATGCCCTTTTGTCAGTGGGGGGGGGGGGGGCAGTATTGGTCATTATCCTGAATCACATATTTCTGTCACTCAAAGTATACTACCACTAGCACTAATATCAAACTTGAAATCACTCATTGTTAATTCCTGCAGGAGAAGATCCTGAGTTTGATCCAATCTTGGGCGGACGCCTTTAAGACGGATCCCAGTCTCCAGGGCGTCGTCAAGGTGTATGAGGAGCTGAAGAGTAAATCCATCGAGTTCCCTCCCACAGACCTGGATACACTGTCTCCAATCAGGACACCACAAAGAGTAAATATAGATATCTACCATCTTTTATCTTGGAATCATGAGACCATACTGTATGCCATGAGTCACAATTCATTTGGTTTATATAATCATCAGAACAAACAGTACAATACCCCAAAGACATTAATAGTACACATCTGCTTCTGCTGATCTGCTACTGCTTATCCCTCAAATTTATCTTCATTAATATATCAATAAATTTTTCTAGTTACAAACACCCAAAATCATATTAGAATATATCATAGCAGAAAAACAAGGCTTTCATTTGAGCCAAAATAGGTGTATTTAGATCAGTTAAACAAAGAGGAAAATAGTGACGATATAACACATGCAGTACTATTTGGGGTCCCATCTCAGTGACATATTACCATATAAGAATTTCCCATCTACATATGAGCAAAGATTTTAAAGTAGTAATGATATTAGAAATGTTCATAGTTGTGCTGCAGTAGTAGTAGTAGTAGTAGTAATGGTAGCAGTATAGTAGTGTTAGTGGTAGTAATAGTATGAGTAAGAGTAGTAGAAGTAGCAGTAGTAGTAGTAGAAGTAGCAGTAGTAGTATGTAGTAGTAGTAGTAGTAGTAATAGTAGTAGTAGTAGTAGTAGTAGTAGTAGTAGTAGTAGTAGTAGTAGTAGTAGTAGTAGTAGTAGTAGTAGTAGTAGTAGTAGTAGTAGTAGTAGTAGTAGTAGTAGTAGTAGTAGTAGTAGTAGTAGTAGTAGTAGGAGGAGGAGGAGGAAGAGGAATAGGAGTAGGAGTAATAGATATAGGGGCAGAAGTAGTAGTAGGGGAGGAGTATAGTGGTACTGTATCTAAACTCCTCAAAAAAAGTTTGGAAATCTAAGTCTGATCGATTATATCTCCCATTTCATAGTAATAATCAATGCAAGCTTGGTATCATCAGAAAGATTATTCAATGTTCTTTAAAATGATACCCTACTTGTTATGATATTGCTATCAAGGAAAGGGCAGTGTCTTAAAATGTGTTGTAAAGTGTAAATTGAAAAGCTGCAAAATGACCAAAGTTCGGTAAATCACCCAATTTTTGTTGTTGTTGATAAGTGAGTTTTCCATTGTCTCTTTGGTAGTTATGCACTCTTATGTGAACATTGACATGAATTGAAAGAAACACCTGCACAAGTACGCAAACAACAACAACAAAAAGTGAAACAACCAAATGAACAAACGTATGGGCATTTTAAAAAAATGGATATAAGGCATTTAATATCACAGACATTAAATCTCACCACATTAAGACAAAGTAATAAAAAAGTGTCAGGGGTTAGATTTGCATGATTTTCATGTTTATCTTCCCATGGATCTTTGATTTTATCAATGTCCATTGACTTTTATAACATGATCAGAGTTCAGTATCGAGTGGACAACCCACGTGCCTGCACCACCGCCTGGCACCGCTTCCCCATGCTGTTGATGAGCTTTGTGATTCATTGCTGTGGGATGGCATTCCATTCCTTAATCGGTAATTGACGCAAACTTGCCAATGTCGTTGCATTTGTGACTTTCTTTCGTACAGCCCGGCCGAGTTGATCACAAAAAATGTTCAAAGGGGTTTAGGTTTGGGCTGCATGCAGGCCAGTCCATTCTCGTGATACCCTCTCTCTGAGAAAATCCACGCAAATCAGGCTCCTGCCACTTTTTATCACTTTGTGGTGTTAATGTGGTGAAAGGTCCGTGAGATTAAATGTCTTATGTCCAGTTTTTTAATGCACATACATGTTTGTTTATTTGGGTTTTTTCAATTTGTTGTTATTGTTTGCTTACTTGTGCAGGCGTTTCTTTCAATCCATGTCAATGTTCACATTAGAGTGTGTAACAACCAAAGAAACATTGGAAAACTCACTCATCAACAACAACAAAAATTGGGTGATTTACCGAACTTTGGCCATTTTGCAGCTTTTCAATTTACACTTTACACCACATTTTAAGATACTGCCCTTTCCCTGATGGCATAATCATAACAAGTAGGTTATCATTTTAAAGAAAATTAAATAATCTTTCCGATAATATCAAGCTTGCATTGATTATTACTACGAAACGGGAGATATAACCGATCAAACGCAGATTTCCAAACTTTTTTTGAGGAGTTTACATTCATGTAGTGGTGTGAGGGCATAGATAGTAGCAGCATCAACATGACATCAAGGGTTGAACCACTTGAAACTCACTTTTCCAATCTCAGATCACTCCAGAAATTGATCCAGCTATGAACAGGCCAGCAACTGCACCAACTCGACAGGTAAGTTGAAACCATCTCCACCGTATAATTGTCGTGTTTATAGCCTTGTGCTTACGCATGTAACAAATGCATGAATTGCCGGTTCAATGTGGAGCCCACCCAACCAAGGTCCAGCAATTGTTCTGTGTATATTGTTCATATTTGTTTTCCATTTCCCATGAGGTAGCACTTGCAGGCCATTGCCCAGCAAATTTGTGTGTCTACCTACTGTGTCTAGTCTACCATTGATAGATGCAATGTTTTCTGTTTCGTTTGCACCCTACACAGCCCGGGCGGGCAATTTTCCCCTGCCTACTGTGGTAATGTTTTCCATTTCATGTGCTTGTAACCTTTGTGTATCCATTTACCATGTCTACTCTTTCTAATAAAAATGTCCTCTATTTCTTGCGCAGCCCACACAACCCCCCAGGCCAGGCAATGTTCCCGTGTCTACTATCCCCCAGCAGCCTCCCGGTGGTACCCAGCAACAGCCAGCCACCCCAGGAGGAGTGTCCCCAGAGCAGATGGCCAAGTTGAGACGAGAGCTTGACGTCGTCCTCGGCAACGTCAGGGTGATGTCCGAGATGCTGACAGAGATGACACCGGGTCAGGAGAATCCTGATGACCTGGAGCTATTACAGGTTGGTAGTGGTTTGTTTTCGGTGGTGGTGATGGTGGTAGTGATGGTGGAGAATGATGATGATAGTGGTGTGACAGTGGTGGTTGTGGTGGTGATGATCATGATGGCGATGGTGATGGTGTGATTGTGATGAATTTGGTGATGATTATAGTGGTGGTGATGTGATGGTGGTAATTATGACGACTATAGTGGTGGTGATGATGATGATGATGATGATGATGATGATGATGACGCTGATGTTGGTTGTGGTGGTGATAATGGTGGCGGTGGTGGTGGCGGTGCATGATTAGCGATCAAATCATTTAGGGTAAAGCAGGGTATCTGTTTTGCATGCCTAAAATTGTGTAAATATACTGCCATATAGAGGAAAATAACATTTAAGAACCTTTAGCAAAGCATAGAAGCTAGAAGCTCAGTTTTAGTTGTGTTATAATGATCGTTAGACTTTGATTTGAATTATTATCTCGTAGAGACAAAAAATCCTAGCATAGAACATACACTGAACAGCAATTGTTTTTTGTTGTTCATATTACAAATTTTAGGTAATTACTGATTTTTAGATTTTACTGACATGTTCTTCATTGATAACCTAATGGTGTGAGTATTATCTTGCTGTGGGAGGCATGCAAATGAGATTCCCTGCCTTTAAACAAATCTCCCTCAACTCTTTTCCATTGCCTGGTCTCAGAGACTTTACATGAGTAAAACTACAGCTGCCATAACTTGTCACATGCATTTTTCAAACCAGACATGTTAAGAGTAAGATAATGATCGCATAATAATTATGTTTTTTCCTTTTGTTCATTTGACAGGAGCTTAACAAGACCTGCCGTGCCATGCAGCAGAGGGTCGTTGAACTCTTATCAAATGTCAGCCATGAGGAGGTCACAGGTCAGATTTGTGGACTTACTCTCTACCAGTACTCATTTTCCAGATGTAGCTGGGATATCCTAATAGGAGGATCTAACTTATTTATTAACAAACTCTACAAGAATTCTCTCAGTCGATTAGTTGTTTTCATTTTTATTTTGTGTTTCAAGTTTTAATGTTTTTTTTTTGTGCCAGTCATTTCAAGTATGGTAGGGGTTTGTGTGGGAATATCTACTAGTATATATTTATTCGTTGTTAGCAATATTACAGTGATAAACAACAGAAATTATACTGAATATAAATGTACAAAACAGAACAAATATATATCAAATACACAAAGAAATTAACATAAAATTTACAAAAATATCATAATCGTGATGATTAGGTCTGTAGAAAGGACAGTTCTTTGCAAATATAGACCCCATGTCTTTAAAAAAATTACATTAAAAATGTCACAAAACTTAAAAATAAAAAAGACACACAAACAGCTTCTTTAAACAATCAATAATTAAGTTCACTTTAGTTCAAATTCATGTTATTTAAATTTTCTATGTTTAAGAGCAAAAGGTTTACCCACATATCAGCATCGTGATCATGTAAGTCTAAAGAAATTTGAAAAGCAAAGAAAGAAAAAGAGAATAGTAATCAGTGCGATTTTGTATTCAGTCAATAGGGCTAGGTAGAATTGAAAAGTGCCCCATTTTGCTCAAATGGTAAAAAGGATACACCAATTAAACAGCTGCTATGTGTGATGCCACTGCTTCAAAATATAATTCATGAGCATTTATAAGTGTCTAGCGACTTATGGTTATTAAAGTAAAATTCCCTGTGGTCAGACCTTTTCTTAACATTAGGCAGTAAACAGATTCACGCATAATTCCACGAGAGATCAATGTATACAGTGCTTTCCATGTACTCATTAATATGTTGCTTTGTTTACAGGAGAGCTGTTGAGAGTGAACGATGACCTCAATAACATGTTTGTTCGCTATGATCGCTTCGAACGCTATCGCCAGTCACAGGCGCAGACAGGTCCACCAACTCAACCCCCTGTACCAGCAGCAGTTCCAGTGGCAGTACCAGCAGCAGTGCCAGTACCCGTGAGTCATTTGACCCATATTATGTTCCCACTACTTCGTACAGCACACATCATCTTTGAGTGCTGCTACTTTATTTTTTCTTTCCAATTACTATTATAGCATATCTCTTGAAACGTAACATATATATGTATTTTATTAAAAAACTATATGTCAAGTAGTTTGTGTCCTGCCATTTTGCTCTCAGGTTAAAAATGTTCCCACTACTTCATTGTGAAGCAGACGTACTTGTAGACAAGGAACTGACTGAATGAATCATATTAGGCTGAATGAATAAATTTCTGAATGAATTAATATATTTGTGATGATCTTCTACAGACAGTGAATCATGCATCGATTCCTAATCTCGTTGAAGAGTAGATACAGTTCTTTTCTGTTAGAAATGTGGAAACAAATTGCAGCACTTCGTTTTAGTATTGTTCTGCTAAGAAGTTTACGAGAACTTGCCCCATTTTTGTTTTTCTTATACATATAGGTCTGTACAAATCTGTAATAAGTCAATTTGTTGTGAATCTTGTAACATCAAAACTTTCATGTCTCTGCTTAAAATGCACTACTTAACCCATATCCGCCGACCTACAGGAATACCCGTAAAACAGTTAAATGCTTCTATTGCCAATCTACGGGAAATCCCGTAAAATTTGTCATTGATATGATTTTGATTTGAATAAATTTACTGACCAATGATGATGACAGAATTGATGGAGTGTTTCTAAAATTACAAATTATAATCTGTACTTTATATTGATGCATAATTCTCCCATCCTAGTTCATGCATTTTAATAAAACAATGCTTGCTTGTATGAAAGGCTGCTTGAATGTCTGTTTTACCACCCAGCATATGAGGGTTTACACTGTAAAATGCCTTCGGCAGATATGGGTTAAGTGTTTTTGTCTAGTTTACTTCATGAATTTTAGAATATTGTAAAGCACTGTTATCAAATTATTCTGACGTACCTTTTTGATACCTATTATTGTTTATTATTATAAATTCGTTGTTTATTTTATGTAATTAATTGATCATTTATTTATTCATGTATTCATTCCTTCATTATTAGATATTCAAAATATGTCTAAACAATATTATATTCATTATTTTCAGGCACCAGCTGCAGCGGGTGATGCCAACACTGGTACACTTATTGACTTCGGATCAGATGACCCCACCCCTGCCCCCGCCCCAGCCTACCCTCCCCCTGCGGCACCCATGGCTGCCATGGGTGCTCCATACACCGCCCCACCCCCAGCTGCAGCTCCCATGGGGGCAGCAACCGTGACCCCTTACCCCCAGTACCCTCAGTATCCTGCAACAAACACAGCACCAAATACGGCACCTCTGACAGATCAACTGGCTGGTTTAAGTAAGCTTTTCATAATTTTTATTGAATATGGTGATTTTTTCCCCCTTCATTATCCATTAAAAACTACTATTTTTCCTGTTCATCTGGTATCATGTTCTTTTCTTAGCAATACAACACTTTGATCGCCAATTTTTGTCCAGTAGTTTTTATTTTAGAGGCAACTTCGCAAAGCACTGCATTTCATCTTTTCTAGCGGTAAAGCGATAATAGGCATCATATTGATGACGTCCAATAGCAATTACACCTAAACTGGCACGCATACCACATTTACATTGGTTCACAGAGACTGCCCTAAAATGGAAAGTACCCAACTGAAATACATTATCTTGATGTCATTCTGCTCACGAAAAAATAGTCTATCAGATGAACTGAATAAAAATGAGCAATTAACTTAGTTTCTGTTTTTTTCTGGGCCTCCCTGTATAAATGTCACTAAGTCACAGGAATTGTAACTTTGGCCGTTTGTCACTAGCACTAAGTTTGCACAGTGTTGGATTGTGTAATTGTTCAATTTACGAAAACTAAAACATTAACAATGTAATTTGTATCCAGGGTTATAATATGCAAAGCAGTTCTCAGAAAACATTTCAATGCATTTTCCTGTTATTTTGTGTTTACATTTTGTTTTTTAACCAAAAGAACAGACATTTTTTTTCTGTCGAAACTTTTATCATGTAATTGAGTTCTTTGTAATGAAGTTTAGTGTTTCATTCCTGGACTGTAATAATTAAGTTCATATATATGGTATGCAAAGATCAATCTTATGCAAATGTGATTGACACTTTTAGTTGCTAAAGGAAAAATATTCTTATTAATTTTTTTTCTTCAAATATACATTAATGTTTTTTATAAACCCGCACTGATAAAATAATGAGCATACTTAATGGAATATATTTCCTTTTGCATTCCAAAGTCACCCTGATCTCTGATACTGATAGATGTCCTATTTGGGGATTAAAGAAATATAGTAAAACAACTGAAAAAGTACTTTATACATGTATTATATCACATGCAATCAAACCAACTGAATCAAAACATTCTTCCCAACTTTGTATTGTATTGTACAGGTATGACTGGTGGCAGTGTCAGTAACACACTGGGTCAGATTAACACAGTACCAATGTCAGCCAACCCACCACCACCGGACGATGAGTTTGATATGTTTGCACAGAGCAGACAAACCACCTTTCATGACAGCAGGATGTCGTAAGTCAACTTCTAAGCATTTTGATACATTTGCCAATGGCAGACGTACCTTTTATGAGGATAGTAACATATCATAGTGAAGTTTCTTATGATTTTGTGATGTTTTGCATATTTTCCCTGACAGCCAAATGTTGTAAATCAAGTTTGACACATTTTCACAGATCAGACAAACCACCTTTTATAACAGCCAGCTTATGCTTGCCCAGAGCAGATAAATTTCTTGTAAGTCAAGTTATTGTGTAGGGAACAAACAAACTACTTTAGGCTGCTCAGCTGGGTGTCTTGATTGAAGATACTTGAATTTTGTTACATTTGCACAGCAGACAAACAACATATTAGATTACAGGACATGTTTACAGACTCACAAGTCAAAAATGTTTTGTGTGGATGTGGTTTAACCACTCAAGTAGTTTTTGTTCATTCACCAACAATAAATTACTTATCACACAATAAAAAGTTTTTGTCAAGTCACTGAGGTAGAGTGAGACTAAGGGATCAGTGGTAGCACCCGTTTGCCACCTGTCTGTGAGGCTTATAAAACTTGAATAACTTTGTGGCTATTTTCAGACTTGTTACCAAACTTGGATGGTTTATGCCTTACAAGGACCTTGATGTTATTTGGAGGTCAAAGGTCATGTATGTATGTCAAAGGTCAAATGAAGTCAAATGTTAAAATGTACCTGCAAGTCTCTACTGGGTTTGATAATCAATTTTTGGTATTTCATTAATTATCAGAATTGATTAACATAGCATTACATATGACTATCACCTTGTTTAAGTCTAAAGATGATTCAGCTCCTAGGTTTTTGTTTTGTTGAAAGACATAAAGTCAAAATTTTAATGTATTTGGGCTCACATTTCAAATTAAATATGTACAAAAAATTAAGTAGACCGTAGAATAGCCTATTCTGCATAACTGCTGTAATGTTGAGTGACTGGGGTTACAGAGATTGTCTATAACATTGATTACAACTTGTGAATTAATTATCTCACTTCTCATTGTTGTAAATTTCATCACAGAATTTATTATTAACTCACTTAAGATGATTTGATGTTGATATAGCGGATATTCTCCATAGAACTCACCCTAATATATCTCTTATTTACTCCTCAAGCAGTAAAGCCACCTCCAGAAAATAAATGTTAAATCAAAGAAAATTATATCGGTGTTTGGAAGTTAAGTAGATGTCATTTTACAAAGGATTATACTAATCTCAAAACATGATCTCATATTTTTGTCATGATTACTGTAGAGGCAGTACCTACCAAGATAATACCAATGTGGATCAGGCCAGCGGTGCATTAGCAGGTTATGTCCAGAACAGGTCCAATCCATACTCTGCTGCTAGCGGAGCTCTTCCATCGGTATGTTGGTTTTGATTATTTGTTTTATCTTTTAGGTTGTGTTTTATCGATTTGCTCTGTTTTTCTCACTATTTGGGTATTTTTAATTTTGTGGGGTTTTTAGATATGTAAATCACTTATTTGGGGATAACTACCTCAGGTGCACATTATGATTATACACCATATCATTTCATTTTCTTTACACTTCACAGGGGTTTGATTACTCATGTTGAAATAACTTTTACAGTACCACCTTACACAAGTTCAAAAGTATGAACATTTTTGTGTGAAAGTGAGAATATACATATTGGTTTATTTTACTGAATGAACAACCCCCAATAATTAGTTTACCAGTATTGAATTAATCTCCAGCTCTGATAGAAATTGATCCCGTAGAAAATTACACAACAAATATCACTGTCACACCATTTTCCTGATAATTAGTGTACAACAAAGAGGAAATTTCAACAGTATATCCTTTAAACAGTTTACTTGATTCTGGTAGCATTCAAGCAGGGTTGGCCAGAGTGGGAAATACTGGCGGTAAATACCAGTAAATACCGCCTCGATAATTTTTGAGCAAAATGGGAAATAGTTGGAAACATAGGGAAAAATTATTAAATACACTTCTTGAATATTCTCAGGTATTGCCCACGTAATTCCTGAGTATTTTCTAGTATTTCCATGTACCTCTGTATACATCTTGAGTACTTCCCAGCATTTCCCGGTTTTTCCCAGTATTTCCCGCCTGGGTGGGAAATACCTGAATTTACCGGGAAATAGCCAACCCTGTAGCATTGTGTCCTAAAGAGAGGACTACTTCCAATCTTGCCTTGTTCATTTAAAATATAAATAAATTAGTATTTCAATAAAAAACAACAGCTGAAAATTATGAACTCATGGATTTAATAATACTATTAGACCCGAGAAAGAATTGATGAATAGTGACTAGTATTTTGATAAAACTGTAGAGTTCAAATGTATCTTGCATAAATGAAATCATGACTAGAATCCTCACACCGTTCTGTCATTATGCTAACAGTACGATGATGCAGTTAAAATGAGGTAAGTATTAAACTCATTCAGATCCTGAGACCACATTTTGTGGTTTGCTTTTTATTTGCGGATGTGGCTGCATCTTACCCATCTAAATGATAATGCTAACAGTAATGATTAAATAATATCAGCTTATTCATGAACAGGGTGCTCAAAGTGCATTAATGATATTTATTTTGTTATGAATTTTTAAATGAATTTAACGTAGAATATTCATTGACTTGATCAAATTGGCAACGTCCTGTTATTCTGGATGATACTTTGGTTGGTTCCACTTTTTGTGGGATGACTATATTGAATTAATGTAGTGAAAAATACATGTTTTTTTTGCTTTTTATGTCGTTTAAAGGAAATTTATTCAATCAAAATATTTTTAGTCTAAGTTTCACAAGAAAAATAGATTTGTTAAAATTCATCAATAACTAATAATATTATAGCGAGTGTTCGACACATCATTACCGTTATATTATAATTGACTATCCGGTATGGTTGCCAATTTGATGAGCAAGCAAATTTTGTAAGTGATTATTTTACTCTAGACAGGCCATCCTAGTATTGAATGAGTTAAACTAATATGAAAACTTACTGCTGAAGAATTCTTATCATCGCTTGATAATGGATATTGTAACAATACTTGTCAGTCTTTGGAGGTAGATTATCTTGACAGTTGTTTGTTCCAGAATTAAGCTGAACTGAATTTCATGGACTTCTGTTTCGGCAGAGTAATGCAAAAATGTGTCAGACTAGGACAGCATTTTAAAGCATTTTACAGATGTATTGATGAATTGTGTTAATTTCTCTTGTACTTTATGAGTTAAGATAATGAAATCCGGATGCAATCCCAAACTTTTCTCAAAATGAACAACAACAAAAAGATATAAAACTAATATCAGGGAATATTGGAATGATCATTTTACTTTCGTGTGGTATATTGGTCATTCATATTCAGTTATGAGTGACTGCTCAGCAGTCGAATATGTATAACATGCAAAGTTGTTTTTGTTCAAATGTGTGTAGTTTGTACATCATGATAAAATTGCCCAAGTATTCATACCTAAGCAACCAGTTATGCATGCACATTGCAAATTCAAAACATGGACAAAAGCAATTTTGAGGTGTTTTTACAAATTGCTGAGCAGTCACTTGTGCCCGAAGAGGAATGACCAATATACCAGGGGTTATATACAGGGGATGTACTTGTCAATAAGTATTCTATTGTACCATGTGCTGCACCTCAACATACACAGATTATGTGTAATTAAATTAAAAACATTCAGGATAGAATTCGAGCAATTAATTTTTAGGACATTAATGTGCAAATTCTGCTAAGAATATTGCTGAATTGAAGTTACTTGCCATTTCATACGATGAGAATATTACTATTTTGTTTGCCACAGATTTCATAATTTTATGGGTAGCCCATTATTTTGTATCCCTCTGGTACTCTCCATAACACTACACCACTGCCTTCCCAAAAGATTCAAGCACTATAGCAATGATTGTAGTGATACAAAATAAGTTGTCAAGATTTTATGCCTTTCATTGTTCTGATCCCTAAACATTGTTTGCATGGGTGCATGAATCTATTGAGGTATACCCCAGTCAATATTCATTTATTTATTTATTATCATTTATTTTATTGTTATGTTCTTAACTTGCAAACCAAAAGAAGAGTTGATAAAAGGAATCAAATTCTGTTGTAATGTACATATTTATGTCGCTCTTCATCTCTCTCAAAATACCAGATCATTAAACTACATTTCCAAAGAAATGTTCGCCCCCCCCCTAAAAAAAAAAAAAAATCATAATGATAAATTGCTGCTCCACTTTATTACATTAAAATAACTGCTGGTAAAAATGCTTAGAAGTTCAAGTTTCCGTAAAAAATATGCTGTTGTATAGAGTTAGCTGTAGAAGGTGTGTCTGATCCCCAGAATAGATTTGAAATCTTGAGTATGTTTTGTTGAGAGGGATTTTGGAAGGTTCTGAAATACTGTAGAAATTCCAGCAGATGGAACTACACCCCCTGGAAACATGCACATTTCTTGCAATATCTCAATAAATATTTTTCAGATAGGCATAGAATCAACTGTGATTATTCAGCAAGTACCTTACAACTACCTTGCAAACTTTTGACACCCCACATTAACATAATTTTCTCACATGTGCAGAACAAGAACACTGCATTGGAGCGGTTCAATAATGTGAAGCACTGTACATGTATCCAGCGAACATGTACACCTTCCGGGGGAAAATAATATCTCACTTTAGTGTTTGTTGGATGGGCATAAAAATCAACTATGGATATTAACTACCTGACTACCATATATTATTATTTCGTTGGTTGTCCAGCAGAAGGGCCATAGCATGTGTCCCGGCAGAAGGGCATTAACATTTAGCTTGTCTCTAATTTGAAAATCATTGGCTTTTTTCACCTGAAAATTGAAATCAAAGTAGTGTGATATTTTTAGCTCCTTCTGTCAGTCTGTTAAATGCAAATATCAAATAAGGCAATATTTCTCAATTAGAGAAAATTTACTGTTACGGCCATTCTGCCGGGAACATATGCTAGGATCCTTCTGCCGGACAGCCAACTCTGCCTTGCATGAACATCTTTGCCTTTTACCTAAAATTAATGTAAAGCACCCTTTTTTAACCTCCTTTGATTGGAAATGCTGTGATGATGTTGGTGGTACTAACACTGTGTGTGCTTAACCTGTGGAAGCTGATTTTATATTTGTTATATAACTCTCCATAGAGCCCAGCTTAATACCTCAGCCACTATTGATATATTAAAAAACATCATAAATATTTAGAGCATGTGATACTGATTTCACAAATATTATATAAAGATATTTTTCATTGTTATACAAAGATTTCGAAAAACAGATTTGAACTATCACTTATGTCACTCATGTTAAAGAATATACTCTACCGTGTAACACCAGATTTTGGTGTGCTGACCAAGTCTTTGACATGTGTATGTGTGAACACCCAATGTGAAGCTGGCTGGCTGATTGAAACATGTAATATATCTCGCAACAACATGTGTGTATTCCTTCTAGTTGTTTCCCAAGAAATAATGAAACAAAACATCAAAAATGAAAATAATAAATCAGCACCAAAATACATTGTAATGTTTACAGAGCATGAATGTCATGCACAGAGGTCAAGTGGCATTGTATCACAAACTTATTATTTATTTTTAAATACAGAAATGAGTTGATGAGCTTGCCTTTTACCCTTTAGTTTTTATCAGTTCTATTTATTTTTTGACTCCAGTTTTTTAGCTCACCTGAGCCAAAGGCTCAAGTGAGCTATTGCGATAGCTTTCCGTCTGTCGTCCGTCGTGCGTCGTGCGTAAACTTTAAAACATTTTCAGCTTCTTCTTCAAAATGCATGATTGGATTTGGCCCAAACTTGGCAGGAATGGTCCTTAGGGGGTGGGGATTCAAGGGTCCTCAAATAGTACACCTGGCCCCCCTAGGGGCCCAGGGGCAGGGCCCTATAGGGCCAAAAGTAGGTAGTTTTCAAACATCTTCTTCTCTAGATCCAGAAATAGTATAGTTAAGCCACTTTGTGTGTAGATACCTCTATATGTGCTGAATTAATGTTCCTCATGACAATGCCCAGGGTGGCCCCATTTGGCCCCTAAGGGGGCAAAATTTTGGGGGTAGGGCCCTATGGGAATAATTCACATTCACATCAATGGATTTAAATCAAACTTGGTGGGAATGATCCTCAGGGGGAGGGGATAGAGGCCGTTCTTTGGAATGGTACATGAGGCCCCCTTTGGTGCCCAGGGGGCAGAGGGCCATAAGGCGCCCACTAGATAACTTCTAACCACAAGTCCACTTGTAAACAAAATTGGGACGTGGTAGGATGCTATTAACAGGGACCTGCAATGTTATTTTGGGGTCGTCAAAGGTCACATATTGGTAGTGGTCAAGGATCAAATAAGTCAAAATGATAGAATATAGCCTGCAAGTTTCTTCTTTGCGTTGGTATTGGCCCATTCTGCTGACTAACTTGAATGTAGATGTTACATGTATGAGTGACCTCAATGTAAAATTGGGGTCTAAGGCTCACATAAGGTACCGTCAAGGTCAAATGTTAAGATACTAGGGTTGCCTTGTTTTATAAGAAACGGATGTTAGAATTTATTTACTTTGTGCAAAATCAGTATTTTATGGCAAGGGGATGCAAAGTTTTCCAATCTGGTTCATTTGCGTATGTTGGTGCCTATAGATATTAGTTCAAGGCCAAAACTATATTAACTGATTGTTTTTTATATGGGACCATTAGAGAGTTTGCAGAACCTCAGGTGAGCCGTCGTTGCCGCGGGCGGCTCTTGTTTATGTACTGTTTCCCTTTAAAATGTAAATGATATTTGTTACAATAATTCTGCTGTTGAACTAAAACATGGTGCAAATATTTTAGATGTCTATCACATATTGTGATGTAGAACTTTGGATCCCTTTATTTTGCTCCTCAATTTTATATTAGAAGCCCTTCATTTTTTTACCCCATACCCTGCATGCCCCCATGTCTATACCCTAATGAAAACAATCTTAGCTATGTTCTTGTTAAAAAACAACAACACTGAGTTGATATGTGTATGCATGTGTAGGAGGAGAATCCCTTTAACCCGTTGGCTACGGGAACCGGATATGTCCTGTGTTAACTCTATGGGATTTTGAGAATCTCGGAGCCAACGGGTTAATTTCATACACCTGCACCATATGCTCAGCTCCCTCCCACATGCACCCCCATTGAAAAGAAGTCTTCCTATACCATTGCCTAGAATACAGAGTGAAGCTATGTGTGCATGCAGGAGGGAAATGCCCTTTGCAGGCTCCCTCTACCTCTCTTGTATTTTC